>CM053760.1:1022512-1054021 GCA_028658305.1 Pachyuromys duprasi
GGAACACTTTATAGAGAATTGGTGTTAGGACTTCTTTGAAGGTCTGGTAGAATTCTGCACTAAAACCATCTGGCCCAGGGCTTTTTTTTGTAGGGAGGCTGTTGATGACTTCTTCTATTTCCTTGGGGGATATAGGTCTATTCAATCTTCCTATCTGATCTTGGCTTAATTTAGGTAGGTGGAATCTCTGAAGAAAACTGTCCATTTCATTTTGTGGCATATAGGCTTTTGTAGTAAGACCTAATGATTGTTTGGATTTCCTCAGTGTTTGTAGTTATGTCCCCCTTTTCGTTTCTGATTTTGCTGATTTGGACAGTTTTTCTCTGCCTTTTTGTTAGTTTGGCTAGGGGCTTGTCTATCTTGTTGATTTTCTCAAAGAACCAGCTCTTGGTTTCATTGATTCTTTGAATAGTTTTATTCATTTCCAATTGATTGATTTCAACCCTGAACTTGATTATTTCCAGGTGTCTGCTCCTCTTCGGTGTATCTGCTTCTTTTTTTTTTCCCCCTAGAGCTTTCAGTTGGGCCATTAAGTTGCTTGTATGAGATGTTTCAAATTTCTTCTTGAAGGCACTTAGTGCTATGAACTTTCCTCTTAGCACTGCCTTCCTTGTGTCCCATAAGTTTGGGTATGTTGTGCTTTCATTTTTCATTGAATTCTAGGAAGCCTTTAATTTCTTTCTTAATTTCTTCCCTAACTAAACTGTCCTTGAGTAGCATATTGTTCAGCTTCCATCTATGTGCAGGCCTTTTGCTATTTCTGTTGTTGTTGTTGAGGTCTAGATTTAGACCGTGATGGCCAGATAAGATACAAAGGATTATTTCAATCTTCCTGTATCTGCTGAGGCTTACTTTGTGACCAACTATACAGTCTATTTTGGAGAAGGTTCCATGAGGTGCTGAAAAAAAGGTATACTCTTTTGATCTGGGGTGAAAAGTTCTGTAGACATCTATTAGGTCCATTTGATTTAGGGTCTCTGTGAGTGCCCTTGTTTCCCTGTTTTGCTTCTCACCGGATGATCTGTCTCTTGCTGAGAGTGGAGTGTTGAAGTTTCCCACTATTAGAGTGTTGAGATCAATATGTGAATTCAGTTTTAATAATGTTTGCTTTACATATGTAGGGGGTCTTGTATTTGGGGCATAAATGTTCAAAATTGTGATGTCCTCCTGTTGGAATTTTCCTTTGATGAGAAGGAAGTGCCCCTCCTCATCTTACTTGATTAACTTCAGTTGAAAGAAGTTTTATTAGATTAGATTTTATTAGATTAGATTTTATTTTATTAGATATTAGGATTGTTACCCCAGCTTGTTTTCTGGGTCCATTTGCTTGGAAAATATTTTTCTGTCCCTTTATTCTGAGGTAGTGTTCATCTTTGTTGCATAGGTGTATTTCTTGGATGCAGCAGAATGTTGGATTCTGTTTCCATAACCATTCTGTTAGTCTGTGTCTTTTTATTGGAGAGTTGAGTCCATTGATGTTGCTAGATTGTAGTTACCAATGAGTGTTAGTTACTTTTCTTGTGGAGTTGATGGTCTTAGTGTGATTCATTGCTTTTTTGTTGTTGTTGTCATTGGGGAATTATCTGTATCTTATATTTTCTTTGGTGTAGTTGTTTTCGTTGGACTGAAGTTTTCCTTCTAGTACCTTCTGTAGGGCGCTGTTGCTGTGTAGATATTGCTTAAATTTTGTTTTGTCACGGAAAATTTTGTTTCCTCCACCTATGTTGATTGAAAGCTTTGCTGGGTATAGTAGTCTTGGTTGGCATCTTTGTTCCCTTGAAGACTGCATGACATCTTCCCAGGCCTTTCTGGCTTTCATAGTTTCTGATGAGAAGTCTGGTGTGAGTCTGATCGGTCTACCTTCATATGTTACTTGACCCTTTTCCCTTGCTGCCTTTAGTATTTTTTCTTTGTTTTGTAGGTTTAGTGTTTTGACTATAATGTGACAAGAGGTGTTTTTTTTCTTGTCTAATCTATTTGGTGTTCTGTATGCTTCTTGCATGATTGTGGACAATTCTTTTTTTAAGTTGGGAAAATTTTCTTCTATGATTTTCTTAAAAATATTTTCTGGTCCTTGGAGCCTGGAGTCTTCTTTTTCATGTATTCCAATTATTCTTAGGTTTCGTCTTTTCATGGCATCCTTGATTTCTTGGATGTTTTGTGTTTTGGACTTTTCCGATTTTATTTTTTCCTTGAGTGAGGAATCCCTCTCAGCAAGTGTATCTTCAGCTCCCGATATTCTCTCTTCCACCTCTTGTATTCTGTTGGCGATGCTTACCTTTGTGGTTTCTGACCTTTTCTCTAAGTTCTCCAGTTCCAGGTTCTTCTCCCTTTGTGTCTTCTTTATGGATTCTAATTCCGTTTTCATGCTTTGTATCATTTCCTTCATCTCATTGTCTGTGGCTTCTATTTTTTTGCTTGTTTTCTCTCTGTATATTTTTAATATTTCCTCCAGGTTGGCAGTTATATTCTTCTGAATTTCTTTGAGGGCCTTGTTCATTTCCTCTTTTTGTCCCTCTTTTTGTTCCTCTAATATCTGCATAATCATAGCTTTAACGTAATTTTCCTGTGTCTCTGCTGAATTAAAATCTCCATTGCTTTTGGGTGTTTCTCTTAGGGCCATGGTGTCCTGATTTTTTTGGGTGAGTTCTTAAGTCTCCTTTGGCCATTTGTTTATATATAATCAAGGAGTTGTTTGTGCTTTAAGGCTGAACATCAGACTGGAACTGTCGATCTCTTGTGTCTGGAGTATTCTTCAAGAAGATCAGGGAGTTCCAGTGGTTTGATAGTGTGTGTTGGGCCTGAGTTGAACTCTGTTGTGGGATCTGTGTGCCCGGCTTTGTGCTCTGTGCTAGAAGCTCTGAGCACCGCAGGCTGGTCACCCCTCTGGGCTGGAGACTTGGCTTCTCACTCTGTGCCAGAGGCTGAGTGTCCCGGTTTGAGATGGTAGCTGGGGGTGCCACTCTGGCCTGGAGGCTCCATGCTCTGACCTGGGCTTGCTGCTAAGGGCTCTCCTCTGGACTGGAGACTTGGTGCCTCCTTCTGGGCCAGGGCCTGTGCACCACGGTCTGAGATGCTATTTGGGGGCACCTCAGTCTGGACCTGATACTATGTGTCCTGGTGTTGGTGGCGTCTGACGGTGCTAAGGGGAGTGCACCAGGCGGATGCAGGCTGGTCTGAAACGGTACCCAGGGCCTTCTCAGTCTGGCCTGTGGACACACACGGTCTGGTGTGGTTGCTGGTGGAGCCGAGCAGTGTGTGCCCGCCGGATGCAGGCCGATCTGGAAGGGTACCCTATGCCCTCTCAGTCTGGCCAGTGGGCACACAGATGGACTGGTGTGGTTTCGGCAGAGTCAAGCGGTGTGTGCCCGCCGGATGCAGGCTGGTCTGAAACGGTACCCGGGATCTTCTCAGTCTGGCCCAGAGACTGTGTGATCCAGTCCAGAATGGCGGCTGTTGGTGTCCAGTGCGGCTTCTCGTTCAGATCAGAGCTGTGCGCTGCTGGTCACCCTGAGTTTTTCCGGGCAATAACTGGATGTCCCTAGGATTGTCCCACTTAATTTCCTCACCGTAGGAATTCCGCTCACCTGGCAATCACAAATACTGGTGTTTTAGGTCCCAGAGTTCAGTCTCCTGGTCATTGCGCTGTTACTGCTGTCCTACTCCTCAGACACAGTGTCCTCTCGTGGCAGCCATCTTGGATCAAGCGAGTACTTGTTTTTAAAATATGCACATATACTAATTGAGCATTGTGAGGTAGGTCTATAATCCAGCATTGCTGGGAATAGAAAGAAATATAGGAGGAGTTCAAGGTGAGCTTATAGTTGAAAACCACCTAAATTGCAAAAGATCCTGAATTAAAATGGATATAAAATGTAAAAATATGTTACTTATTTTTACTGGTCAGTATATTTTAAATACAAGTTTCAAAATTCTATTTTGCTAGATACATAAAGGAAGTAGCATGGAAATTACAAAATTTGACTATATCTGGTTAAGAGATGTCTGTGTTTGACAGAATTTGTATATTTTACATAGTTTTTTTTTTAATCTGTTTCCTCTGCTGTGATGTTTGGGCTTCTTAAGGCATCAAGGCATAGACATACATAATTAATGTGACTTAGTAATCTCTTGGTAATGGGCATTTGGACTTATGATAACATATAGACATGGCCTATATCGGTATTTATACCCATTGTTTTATTTCTGTATATTTTATTGGTGCAGAAAAATGAGTATATGTGGATGGATATATCCATATAGAAGTTAACTTAAGTGGGAGCTTTAACCAGTAAAGGCAGCTTGCTGTATATTGGAAATACTTGTTATATTTGATTCCATTTGTATGTCAAGTACCTACTTCAGAAACAGAGATGTGGAAGGAATTTATGTTTTTATTTAAGATGTAAGATGTAAGACAGGTGGCCCTAGATATTCTGATATTAAAAAAGCTTTTTCTGGTAAAAAAACAAATCGGCTTAGAGAGGAGAGGATCTCCTAAGGCCCCATCATTACATGAAAATTTATTGGATGTTGATGGCTGCTGGCAGAAAAGCATGAAAGTGTATGCGAAAGATTTCCTTTTCTCTAGGAGTCTGGCCAGTTCCCCATGTCCGTAAGGATGCTCATATGCCCATATGCATAGTAGTTACACTTATTGGACTTAATAGATTGAAAGATATATGAGAAATAAATAAATAAAAATTGTAAAGATAAAACATGAAAGTGGAAATGAGATGTGATGAGGAATCTTAAGGAGAGAGATATAAAGAGGAGAGTGTGGGGTAGGTAGGGTAGAGATACATTGTAGTTTGTCTGAAATTTTCAAAGAACAAATAAAAACTTAAAAAGAGAATCTTGTTTTAGAAGATTAACTTTATTAATAACATGTATTACCAATGTTGGCCTGTCTAGAAGAATTTGGAAAAACTGCAAGCAAATACATAGTTTTGAATAAAAAATCACAGTCTTGTTATTTACAGTTATGCTGTTACTTACAGTTAAAATCAGTATTGTTAGTTACTAAGTGTTTATTCTTTTATGGTGTGTGATATTTTATTTATTTGAAAGGTTTTTTGTTTTTATTTTATTTTATTTTATTTTATTTTATTTTACAGTAGAGTTTATATAGTTAGGTTCCATGGTGCAGCACTCTTGTAACTCAGGCCTTGGGCAGTGAAGGCAGAATGATCAGCTCAGGGTCATCCTGAGCTATGTGCTAAGTCTGAAGTGAATCTGGAGTATATAAGATTCCATCTCGCAACAACACCGGCAACAAATTTAGTAAAATTTGCACCTCACTTCCTGTTTCTGCAGACCAACATTTGAAGTCTTTTGTTGTTTTTTTTTAAGTCACTGAAAGACCAATGACTGGATGACTGCATACATATCAATAAAATTGTCACCCACCACGATGTCCACTTATGCCAAAGGATGACCTTAGTCTAAAGTGCAACACCCAAGAACTTCTGACAATTGAGCAAAACAACAACAACAACAAAAAAGGACGGAAAGAAATAAAAAGGCAAGTTCTCTATATCACTGGAGGGCAGTTGTTGAGACATCTCCTCCCCTTACTTTGCCCCTCCCCCTTTCTCCCTCTCCCTGTCCTTCCTCTCCTTTCCATCATGGGGCATTTCCATTTTGAATCCTGCAGCAGGTTCCTTTAATCATGAGAGGGATCAATGATGGTAATCTTCCTTGCTGCAAAAAGCTGCTGAGGGAACTCTCCAAGACCAAGGAATCGTGGTTAAGACATGAAAGCACTGGCCAAGCCTCTAATGACCATCAAAGCAAAGTCTGGGCTCACTATTGCCACCACCACCACACCTGCCTCCAAAACCCAGGCAGGAAACTCCAGCCAAGGAGTGGCCCCTTCCGTTGAAGTCTCTTTTCACTCCCAACACCCCTGTCACCCTCAGGAGTTTCCTCTAGAACTAGTAACCACACACACTTCCAGAGCTGTAGTCACCCACAAGGTATCAGATACATACCTACCAAAATGTGCATTCTTTAATAGACTGTCATTTACATATTATGTTAAATCTATTTGTGTATATGTGTGTCTCCATGTAAAACCATGCTTTTCACTGTATGTAACAGGAAAAGTCCACTCTATTTATTTAAAAGTGCTTCAGAGCTGCTGATTTTAAATTAATCATATTACAGGATGATCTGGAAAATTAGAAGAAAAAACTCACAATTCATTTATTATAAAAACAAAGAACAAAACCAACTATTATAGCACACCTCAAATAGGGAAGATAAGGATTCTGAAAATAAGGATCAGCTTTTTTAAAAACTGAAAACATTTATGAAACTCTCAGTACATTTTCCATGTAGTTCTTACTTCTTTTCTAACTAGAAAAACAAACTGTCAGAAGCCAACAGTTGTTAGCCAACGCAAGTCTGTTGATAGTCATCTACACCAAAAGCTATTAAGTCACCTGTAAGTGTAGCTCAGTGGAGTTCACACACCTCATGATGCTCTTCTCAGGAGAGTATCTCTCTCTAATCCCCCCATCCTACTCCCACCTCCCAACCCCTCTACACCCCCAACCTCTCTACACCCCCAACCCTGGTCTTGTCAATCTTGTCTCAAGATTCCACAGAGAATCCCAATCTACAGAGAGGCATAGTTGGATGTAGCTGTTGACTTAGACTACTCAACCTTCAGTACTGAAGAAGAACACATGTTTTTTTTTTCTCTTAAAGTCGCACAGCCTGAGGTGCTCTGTTATATGAATAGAAAATGGACTTAAGACAATATGTATTTGTTGGCAGAGCCTTCCCAGAATTTTATAAGTAAGCGATTATCTTGGGCTTTTCTTATGATATCTCTAAAATATTGGCTGATTTAAATGTATCAAAACTTCAAAATAAAGACACATCTAAGAAAGGAATGACACTGTTTCTGGAAAATATAACCATCCACTGTAGTTGCAATGAAGCAAAATACTACTACCATGCTTCTTAATCACATGCACACACACACACACACACACACACACATACACACACACACACACAATGCTGTTTCCATGATTACTCTCCTTTGTCGTTCAATGATCTGGGTTTAATAAACTTGCCTGAAAAACAAGTGCTTCATTCTGTGATTTGTGACATGGCTTAATGTTCAAGTTGTCTCCCGAGCGGGGTTTAAACAGTCCAAATTAAAATGTAAGTATTTGAGAACTAGATTAAATTATGTATCACCACTTTCTTTGCTTCAAAATCTCAAGCTCACGTTGTTTTTGAAATTGAGTATTAAATTGCTGCTGGTCTTGCTGAGCCTTTCCTAGCTATCTTATCATTTAACCCAGTATGTTTTTTTTTTTTCTTAAATCACTTTCCAAGTGCTGTTTCTGAAGATGTGCCAAAGACTTGCCCTAAATCAAATGTAAGATTTTTTTTCCTGGTTCTCTTTTCTTTTCAAAAATAAGGGCTCTACTTGAGACTGGCAGGCAGGCACAGTACATTTATTGGCCATTCCTCTGATTTTGCATGGCAATGGGGTATTTGTGCACTATTATCTCATAAAATTATTTAACTATCCATCTGAAGAGGGAATTTTCACAGGTTTCATAGATCAGAGAACACAGTAATTTCCTCAAGAGTTCTTTGAGACTTTTGATCTCAAAATATTTTAGAAATGTGGGAGGGTGAAGATATGACAGCATATCACTATATTTAAAAAGCCAGTCCTAGCCTTCTTGCATGATTGGAAAATACAGTTTTCTTAAGAAATACTCTGCTTCTATGTTCACTAAACTGAAGTCTCCAGAGTGTCAGAGAATGCGTTATATTTGACCTAAGGGATCTGAAAAGAATTAAACATTTTATTTCCCAAGAACAAAACCTTGATGATCCTTAAACTCTGGGAATACTGGGGATCAAAAAAAGATGCTGGCCTGGAAACTGAGCCTTGTATGTGTCCAGGCTGAAGGTGAGTGAAAATGGCAGCCTCCACCATATTTCTATGTTCCATGCCCTACAATGTTCTCTTTCTTACTGAGTATCTGTTATACATTCCATAGACTTAATTATTTAAGTTACAGTCTCAATTCCTACCTAAGCAGAACTTCAGTTCAATTAATTTTTCTATAGATTTAAAATGCAGAATATTATAGTATTATGTGCAATAAAACAATTCATTTAACAAACACAAGATTTTTTTCTTTTATTTTAGCAACCTAAATATATTTCTTGTTTCTACATAAATATTCTCTCACCATGTCAGTTTTTTCCTTCCTGAAGTTTTTGATCATCTGAAAACTTAAAAAGTGGCATATTCCCAGCTATTGTAGATCACAGCTTTGACCAGCCACCTACCATTATGCAGTGAACTCAGACCATACCTATAAGCAGTTATGAGTGAAACTGAACAGTGTGGGGAGAGCAAGTAGGGGAATGTGGGGAATGGTCTGTTTGAAGGTGAGAAAATGATACCATGTTAGCATTCTGACACTATAACAGAATGCTCGAGATAACCAGTTTATAAAGTACTTTATTTTGGCTCAGATGTTCATCTATGAAGAATTATCTGCATGGCACATGGGGCAGCAGATAGCACTGGGCAGAGAAAGCTTGCCATCTCATGACGAAGGAGTGAAGAAGATAAAGAAAAAGCTGAAAGACCTCGCACCAAACCTGCCTCTTGATATTTTTCCACTTCTTCATTGCAGCATTCTGACAGCCAAGGCTTTACCACATGGGCCTTCGAGGATATTTGAGATCCAAACTATAGCAGAGACCCCAAAGAGAAGATCTTAAAAGCAAAAATCCACCTTCTCTTACACTCTTTTCTTTTTTCCTTTGCTTTCCCTCAGGATAAAAGATGAACTAGAATTCCTTTCCCACAAGACTAATCATGGAAAGTGGAATTATTTCCTCTAAAGTCACTATATCTTTCTAAAGTGAAAGCTGACATCCCTCCATCTCCTTGTAAGAGTGTACTAGGAAGAATTTTTCTGTCCATTCCCTTTAGGTTATATACCATAACACCCTAACACCAAAAAGTGTAGGCACCCCACACCCAGAATGAAGGAATGCTGCCAAAGAGGACACGGAGAATGACAGCAGATACTACTGCTGTGCCCTCATGGAACACGGTTACTATGAGATTCCTCTGGCCTTGCCCAGTTTCCATTCATGATTGAGGCTAAAGCATAAGAAAGTAATTCACTCTAGAACTCTGGATTTGCAGTCTGAATACTCTCATAAAATACAGTGCAAACAGAAAGAGAAATCTATACGCATACAAATCTACAGTCAAACAAATCTGTTATGTTTTCCATGTATTAGCCTATCTTTAGTTATAGTGTGTAGACCATGGCCTTTCATGAGGGATAGGAAAGGAACTGACAGTTGATTTATCTGTCTCCTGTTGGGTTCCCATTGCCCCTCCCAAGAACAAAATGGGTATCCAGTGATGGGTGCAAACGTGAGGAGGACTTTCTCCACATAAGAGTAAGACTTTGAACTAGAAAGTAGGTCAGCAGACAGGAGTGACAACCCAAACAGGAAGGAAGGAGGTCATAGATCTCTCTGAGACAGTGTCTAACAGGCACCTGGATGTCAGCAGGGCATTGTGAAGGGGGCCTCTGAGGAACAAGTCTTCAGAGAAGGTCTGTCAGGAGGACCAGGTCTGTGAGGCCAATTCAAGAATGCATACCCTACCTACACCAAGGACAGCAGGGCTGCATGGTCTGGCTCTGCAGGGACTTGAAGGTAGAGACTCTCTTCCCTCATTTTACCTGGTCTTTTACAGACCCCAAGAAGGCCCTCATTGGATGCATGCATGCCAATGTGATTACAAATAATAACCCAATAGGAGTCTGTCCAAACAACCAAAACAGGTTCCCAACCAGAGTGGGGGTTCTGCCTCTCCTGTTGCCACAGCAGGCTCTCAGAAAACCACCACTAAACACTTTGTGATCCTTGATGGAGTCCCAGGTGCTACGGTGCTCACCATCTGTTGCTGTTCACTTTTGGCTCTGTCACTACAGTCCTTTCTTTTTTTTATCAAAATCACCTCTTCTTTGCCTCACACCTGTCCTATTTTTCATATCTGTATTTTTAACTCCATGTACCTAAGGAGAGTGCTGGGCAGAGAAACCTTCTACCAGTGGAATCATTTGTCTATTCTGTCTTCAGCCCTTGAGGGATCTCAAGACTCCAAGACTATGACTGTACATGTTACATCATGTCAGTGTGTAGCTCTCTGGAGTGTAGTAGATGGTGAGGACAGGGTTAATTTGGTACTGTACCCTGCAGAAGGATGTAGCTGAGGGTCTTCTTGTTCTAGGGCTTTTTACTGTGACAGAACAATTCCAAAAAATTAAGGAAATCTTGTCTCTGGGACAAAAAGCCAATGTTAGGAGCTGCTAGCTGTGGGTGCCAGCCAGGTATTTTCAGATTTGAGGAGGCACATGACTTCTTTACACCTAAAGGTGACTGTCTTCCTAAGACTCCAGCTCTGGGATGGATGGATGAGCCTAGCTCTAGATTAAACAGCACAGGTCTCAGAAGTTCTTATGCTGAGTGTCATTTCTAGCCTCTGAGTCAGTAAATAAAATGGCTGACCGTATGGTGGTATAGAATTACATGGTAGAGATCTTCTCAAGGTGCAGCCATTCAATAGTCCTTTTTTTTTTTTTCTTTTAATCAAGCACAAATAAGTCGGGAAAAGCTTGATTAAAATTCTTTATTTCTTAACAGAAAGATCAAGAGACTTGCATTTGGAAAAACTGTGTTTATGTGGCCAGGCTATTCTTTCTCCCCGCCCCCCTTTACATCCTCCTTTACTCTGTTATGTGTCTGGCTAAGAGGGATAAGTATGCCCTTGCTACCTGGTGTTCCCCAAACTATGCCAGATTTGTGGTTACCTTGCTGTGTGCCAGAGGCTTTCCTTCTAAAGAAATATACAAACCCAACGCGGGAGTTTGCAAACATGTTCAGAAATCCCAGCTGAAAACATCTTGAAGTCACTCCTCTCATCTTTAATCCTTCCCTCTCCGCCATGTCCTGACTTTTACCCTCCCTGACTGTACATTCAGGTTCAGGTTCCTTCAGCAGCTGGGACATTCAGGTGTATGCAGCTTTTGTTTATTCATTACTCAGTTGTATTCAGTATTTTTCCATGCCCAAGATACATTAATGTTTTAAGAATTGGAGGGGAAAAAAAAGAAAACAGCATTGTCAGTACCAATAAACCTGCATCGTGGGATTCACTTCTTATCAAGGTTTCCAATGTGCTTTTCCAATCTCCTGTTCCTAATAATCAGCTCTGATGTTTCACATGCCCTGCACCACTGATGCCAGGCTCCAGCCCAGTCCTGTGCTGCCTTCCATTTGAGGAATGAGAATTTGGGTTATTTATTTAAAATGGTATAAAGTTCTGTTGTTGAACTGCACTCTAAGAGCCAGGAGGGTTGAGCCAGCTGGAGAGAGCTAGACAGGAAGAAGGCTGGCTTCTGTGGTCCACAGGGTTATTTCTTACTCTATGTTAAATGGCCCAATACCCCCTCCCCAGCAACAGGAAAGCAATTAACGCATTAATGGCTGGGGATTGAACAGTTTGCATCCAGAAAGTGGAAAGCAGGATTGAATTCAACTGAAATATTTTTTTCTGGGCATTTTTTTCCCTGTGTAGCACAAATTGCTTTTGTAAATAATAATTACTCAAGGGGAAACACACACACACAGACACACACACACACACACACACAGACACACACACACACACACCAGACTGGGGATCAAAGCTGGTTGAAGACTGTAATGTTTCTTTGACTCTGGGGCAACCAGTGCTGTGAGTATTCATTGCCTGATGTAACAGTGTGTGAAGTAATGAAAAGTTGTGATCATCCCTTATGTTGTGAATTTTACCTCTCCTAGTACAAAGCTTAACAACATATAATTTCTTTATTCTTGAAAGTCGATCCATGGAACATGGTGTATTCTATCTGCACTATGTGGCTATTCTCTCAAACAATAGATGGCACATTTTGTATTTGTTTCTCAGAGCTTCTATAGAACATCTCACATAAATTATTACCAACTAATAATATGTAATTTTCCAAATCCCCGCTTTTAAGACACTTTAAAATCAAAGTAAAAGCTACATATATTCAGTAACAAATGTATGTACACAGACGTGATAATGCCATTGTTACTACCTAATAATGATTATTGAACGAGAATTGATCTTCCATGTTCATGCTGCAATGGCTTGGAATGATCAAAATGTGATAGAAATGGCAGTTGGGTCAAACATGAAATGAAATAAAATTGCTCCTGGAGTCTAGTGCCAGCACACACCCAAACACACACTACATGCTTGACACACATGCATATATACACAGACACATAAATATATATGCATAGACACACACACATAAACACATATGTATGTATATGTTTGAATATGTATATATGTATATGTACATCATATAGATACACACAACACAAATTTATGCACACAAACATACACATGTAAACACACAAACACATATATTTAAACATTTAAACACATACAAATACACACAAACACACACATGCATACATATACACAAACACATATGTACACACGCGTATGTGTGCACACATACATAAACACACACAAAACATGAACATGTACACACATACAGACACATACACATACCACACACAGATATACACTCATATACATGCAAACACATATAACCACACACATACATGCTTCCATACACAGACAGACAGACACATATATACTCCAACATACACCAGACAGATATACATACACCACACATAAATGTACAAACACACATTTACATACATATACACACATGTTCACACATACATAAACACACATGTAAATGCACGTAGTATATACAAAAATAAACACACAATAGACATGCATACAATAGACATATACATACAATAAAACACATCTACCCATATACGTACACAAACACATATATACACATAAACACAAAAACACCACACATACACACATACATATACGCACAAACATACACATATACACACATACACATGCATAGATACACATACATAGACACATACACACATAAATATCCACAGACAGACT
The DNA here is from genome assembly GCA_028658305.1 of Pachyuromys duprasi. NCBI lineage: Eukaryota > Metazoa > Chordata > Mammalia > Rodentia > Muridae > Pachyuromys > Pachyuromys duprasi. Next base: position 1,035,603 of record CM053760.1, read on the forward strand.
AATTCGAACACAGCATACCACTTTTATCACCCGGGTACTGGAGGAAGAAAGCAAGCCCAATAATCTTGAATCAATAGATGTGATTAAATATGATTGAGCGTGTTTTTTTTTTAACTCTTACAAATGTAGATCTTGATGAAGACCAGTTTGTTTTGAGTCCCACTGATTTAATTTGGGTGAACTATAATTTACTGGGCTGGAGGAGAAACAGTCATTTGCTGAGGCCATCATCAGCTCATTAGAATCACACTGGGAACACTTAATGGCATACAACCCACAGCTTTTTGTATCCATTTCACAGTGATTCTTCTCGCCCTGCCTGCTGCTCACCACTCCACACTGTTGATAGCATGATCCTTTCCAAACACACCCAGAAAATGAGAGGTATTTTTTAAAACAAGATTTAAGTCACCAAGAAACACATAAAGCCCGCATTTCAGTGTGTGAGGCATGCTGCTAGGGTAAAATATTCCTCATGTATTGTTAACGTGGGGAGATTGGCTAGCTGTTAAGTACTGTAAACTGCAACTAATCAGAAGCGCAAACATCCTACACCACAGAACAGAAGTAATTACTCTCCCTGAACCGCTATTGTTTCCTGCCTCAGCTTTTCCTGGGCTAATAGAAGGTTTAATTTTAAATAGTGTAAAGAAAATGTCAGCATTGCAATGATATCCAGTACTTGGGAGCTCTATTCAGCCATCAGGTAAAACACATAGGCTAAGCCTAAACAAACCTGAAGATTCCCCTCCCTCCCCCAGGCGCCTCTCTCTTTACCACTGATTGATATGATATGATCACGTGAAACCAGCCTTGTTCCAACACCGTTGGTTCAGATGGCACGGCCCTGATAAGGGCTGAGAGCTCTGGTTAGCAGGTATGTGCTTCCGGGCCTATGATTTCAGTTATGCACAGTGGGCAATTTAGTTCCGGGCGCAGGGACCTTTATTTTGATGCTTCACCGGAAAAAGGAGTGGGGGCAGGGGCGACAGAGAAGAGAAAGGCCTTAAAGGCTTCCTGCATTCAAATGTGTGCATCTGTTTTCACTTTTACTATCTTCAAAAAAAAAAAAAAAGATAACATTTCAGTGTAAGGCTGGCTTCTGAAGCTTTGGTTTGCTGAGAAAAAAACACTGCTGTGGTGTGCGTGGAGGGAAGCAATTCTACCAAACTCTCCTCAGCTTTGGGCTTTGCAATGCATTCGTTTCAGATTCCAAAAAAATTAGAAAAAAAGGAAATACACATTGGTGGAGCATGCTCACTTTGAATATTTCTCAGATAATTTTAAATAATTAAACACAGTGGATTTTGGAGTGATGTAATTAGCTCTATGTATGCTTTCTTTTTTTTTTCCTATCCTGAAAAATATAGGTAATTATTCATTACTTTCTTTTATTAGGCGTATGGTAGCTCCAAAAAGCATAACCTTTTCTCTGAAAGAATTGCAATCAGTTCTTTTTAAAAGTCAGACACAGTATTTTAAAATATTGGCAAACAGTTCCATGCTGTAACACAGAAAGAGAGTGGAAGTTAAAGCGGCTACAATCCCCAAGACTTCCCAGAGGATGGAATGGGGCTCAGACTTCCAGTGAACCCGTTGTTTGTACAATGGGAGAAGACGGACAACATGTATGAAGTACTAGCTCTACAGGCACGCTCATGGACACAGTGAGTGGTAACTACGGCTAAGAAGAAAGAATGACCTTTCTAGCCTTCCTAGATAGCTGGAAAGGACACCTGCAACAAGACAGACCAATAATAAAAGGAAAAATGGATGATGTTTATTGAAACATAAACCTTTATAAGTTTTCAACACACACACACACACACACACACACACACACACACACACACTTTCTCTTTCCAGTAAACTTACACAGAGAAAGAAGAGGGATGCAGTCTGGAATTCAGGTGTAACAGCCATTTTCACCAAGCAAAGGTTTAAGCCCAGACACATGGTGGAGACAAGAAAAGCTTTGGGGTAAGTTCTTTCTGCACTCACTAGGGGATCTAGTACTCTAGGGGCCCCATCCTTCTGTTATGGATCACAAAATTGATGCCTTACTTTTTTAGATGCAAATTGCTTTTACAAGGGAATAAAATATTCTTATTTTCAGAGCTTCTCTGTGTCTTCACTTTCTCAAAATTATTAGCTCTAAATAATCTTTATGCCAAAGAGGGATATTTTAGGGTGGCATATTCTGTTTTTATTGTTGGGTTTAGGAGTAGCATTTCACCATCTTCCAATTCCCGTAATTAAATAAGATAATAGGAGTTGATATGCTTTGTTATGTCCTACTTTTTTCTTCTCTTCATCACACTGCCACTAGACTTCTTGATAACCACAACTCCATTAATGTGACTTTTTAAGTCAAAGTCACTTGTCAGCAGCCATGATTTTACATATATTAAATATTTCTGTAAGACAATTTGTACTAAAATGAGATTTTGAAAAGAGCATGAGACTATGAACTAACTTTATAAATTCTACTTGGTAACACATAATAAAAAAGGAGCCAAGAAGAGCCACGGACCTTTCCTTTGAACATAGTTATTTCACATGTTTTTTCCAATAACTGTCGGCTGGCAGGACAACTTTATCAGGGACTCCGCAGCAGGGATTTCTGCACCTTTGCTTGCACAGATCAGAGAATTTACTGATTCATAAAGACAGTTCATCAAAAACGATTTTTAAAGCATAGTTTATAATTTCTTGACTTAAATCACTCAACCTGATCTGAAAACTAGAAAAAAACAATGCTAAATGGTGCTTCACATTCAGTTGGTCCAGTTTCACCTGCATTCTGATGGGAATAGCCTGCCTAGTCCCTTCAAAAAATTTAATGTTTGTCTTTAGTAGATGAACCCTGTACGGTTCTCAAAATATATTATCAAAAAATGTGTTCTGATTTGTCACAAGACACCTTTCCATATTCTTTTCCTACATATTATTAGTATTTTTTCTTCTTTTTAAAACTTTTTGGTTTTATTTCTTTATTATGTATTACAATTTATTCATTTTGTATCCTGGCTGTAGCCCCTCCCTCATCTCATCCCATTCCCATCTTCCTCCCTCTTCTCCCACTATGTACCTCCCATAGTCCACTGAGAGGGGAGGTCCTCCTCCCATTCTACCTGACCCTAGACTATCAGGTCTCATCAGGACTGGCTGCATTGTCTTCCTCTGTGGCCTGGCAAGGCTACACTCCTCTCAGGGAGAGGTGATCAAAGAGCAGGCCACTGAGTTCATGTCAGAGACAGCCCCTGTTCCCATTACTAGGAACCCACTTGGAAACTGAGTGGCTGATGGGCTTCCTTTGAGCAGGGGATCTACCAACAAAGAAAGAGAACTTCATACCAATCTCACTTGTGCACATTGATGCAAAAATATTCAATAAAATACTTGCAAACCAGATCCAAGAACACATCAAAGATATCATCCACCATGACCAAGTAGGCTTTATCCCAGGTATACAGGGGTGGTTCAATATATAGAAATCCATCAATGTAATCCACCATATAAGAAAACTTAAAGAGAAAAACCACATGACCATTTCCTTAGATGTTGAAAGAGCATTTGACAAAATTCAACCCCTATTCATGTTTAAAGTCTTGAAGAGATCAGGAATACAAGGCATATACAAAAACATAATAAAAGCAATATGCAGCAAGCCTACAGCCAACATGAAACTAAATGAAGAGAAACTTAAATCAATCCCACTGAAATCAGGGACAAGGCAAGGCTGCCCACTCTCTCCATATTTCTTCAACATAGATTTTGAAGTCCTAGCTAGAGCAGTAAGACAACTAAAGGAGAACAAGGGGATATAAATCAGAAAGGAAGAAGTCAAAATATCATTCTTTGTAGATGATATGGTAGTATATGTAAGTGACCCCAAAAATTCTACCAGAGAACTCCTTCAGCTGATAATAATGTTTAGCAAAGTGGCTGGATACAAAATTAACTCAAAAAACAAAACAAAACCCCGAAGCCCTCCTGTACACAAAAGACAAACAGGCTGAGAAAGAAATTCTGGAAACAGCACCCTTCACAATAGCCACTAATAACATAAAGGACCTTGGGGTGACTCTAAAAATACTTTCAAGTCTCTGAAGAAAGAAATTAAAAAAAGATATCAGAAGATGGAAAGATCCCCCATGCTCATGGATCAGGAGAAGTAACATAGTGAAAATGGCCATCTTACCAAAAGCAATCTACAGATTTAATGCAATTCCCATCAAAAGACCAACACAAGTTTTTACAGACCTTGAAAGAACAATTCTCAATTTCATATGAGAAAAACATAAAACCCAGAATAGCTAAAACGATCCTGTACAATTATTATTAATTTTAAGGACATTTTCCCTTCTTTCAAATTCTGCTTCTAATTTGCAGTTTTGTATGTAGAGATCTTTCATTAGGCCTCTTTCTCTCTCCATCTCTCAAGAAGCTTGTACGGTTTTGTCTCTTACATTGCAGTTCAGTTTTCTGTGGAGATTTCCTGCATCTGCATCTCTGTGGTGAAACTTTAGCTGACAGTTGGCGAACTTCTGTTTGAAAACTGAAGTTTCACTACAGGCAGTTCTTTTAGCCTGACCCCTGTGTTGTCAGGACATACTCTAAGTTTGTTAAAAGTTTCCTTTCTCTCTGTATCCTGTGTCAGGATTTATAGAGGAATTTTTATCTAGCAACATGTCTACTCTGGCAAGAGATCACATCCAAAGATCTTCCAGGTATTTGTAATCTGACTGTAATGCAGACATGCTCTGAATTATAGTATGATCTGGCCTGAATACAGACACATCCTTGGTATACACCTTTAATCCCAACCAACGAAGGTAAATTTAATTATAGAAGGAAGTAGCCGTGTTTGAAAGTGACAGCTAATTGAGGAACAGACAAAATGATGAATCAGAACAAGAATTGACAGAATGAGTCAGAGGTAGGATGCACCCAACTCACACAAGAACAGAACAGAAAAAAGAAGCTACCTAAGATCAGTACAGGGAGAGAAAGAAAAAGGGGGTTTTCTTCTTGTTGTTGTTGTTTGTTGTTTCATTTGCTTGTTTGTTTTTTGAGAGTTGGTTACCAGGACAATTTTACAGAGACAGGTTGTAGAGAGATCAAGCTAGACACAGGTGAAGACAGACTTATTCAGAGAATGGGAAGGTATCAGAAGATTAAAATATATTGCCAGAATTAGTTTGAGGCCAGGCAGAGCAATCAGTGAGAAGCAAGAGAAGCCAATTTAAATCAGTCAGCTTGGAGAGGACTTTAGGCCAGAACAGCTGAGTTGAATCAGCCAGCAAGGTAGACACACTTGGAAACAGCTCTCATCACATCCCCTCATCTGACAAAATAAAACAAAATTTACAAAGATGGTTCAGGCTCATCTGGTTTCTTTGTAGCCCTAATCCTAGAAGCAATTGTTTTTCCAAAGGATTTTGACTCTCTTAATTGGAAAATGTTATTTGAAACAAAGCTTGAAGGGCTGGTAAAATTGAAACAAGCCTGATGACTTGAGTTCAATCCCTAAAATCCACATGAAATAGTAGGAGATAATCAACCCTATGAAGTTGCCCTCTGTCTTTTGGTGGCACATATGTGTACCTCCAACATCACATCATATTCATATAAACACACACATACACACTAATAATAATAACAACAATAATGCTTACAAAGAAAAAGAAAACAAGTTCTTGACTACGGCTGCTGCAGTTATTTACTATGATAAAGTAACTGTTCCTAAATTATAAATAATACACAATGAAATTTTAGCTGGCTAGCTATAAAAAATGTCCTTTATTATAGAACTAAATTTGTAATATGTAAAACAGAAGTTCATACTGATGTCTTTGACTCAAATGAAGCACTACTGAGATGATTCTACTATTTTTCCCATAAAAAAAGAATTTGCCTTTGACCAGTCACAGTTTTTATTTTTTTAGGCCAAGAGAATTATACAACAATTTCATAATTTTAACTATTTGCCAATAAATTATTTTTCAAGTATCTTGAGTTTCTTAGAGGGGAACATTATTAACAAAATGTTTTCAAATAATTTTATGTTTGGATGTACTGCTTACAGGTAAACTATAATATTTATATGATGATTGAATATATAAATTTATAATGATTAGCTTTTATTTTCTTTGAAATATTAGCATATTTAATTCAAGACAGCCAATAATAGTCAGATTGATTGAAATTCTCTAAGTCTCTGCATTAATCACAGATAATTTAGAGACTTAAGATTTAAAGATGCTGCCTTAACAAGACAGAGCAATTATGTGTCATTACCCAATGATGCTTTGAAAGATGGCTTTTTAATTACTACTATTATCCATTGGAAATAGAACTGTAAGGACATGTTTATGAAATAATGTTTCTTTCACTCTTTCATCCCATCACAGCCCCTGCGATGTCACAGTGAGATAATTTGGAGATGACTCTGGAGCAAGATGGACTGTTGGTAGTTCATGAGCTTCAGCTAGGATGGTTACATGGAAATTATGGAGGTTGAGATGTATGTCATATTATTGGACTGAAAAACATTTTAATTTTAGAAAAATATCACTGTATATCATTGTTAAAATATGATAATGTCACTTTTATTCATCTGCAAGGGGCCAGAATTGAGTAATTGTTGATTAGCATTATTGTGATTCTTTCTCTAGTTGAATGTGTATAAAGAATCCAACAAAATAATAATTATCTGAAAATATCACATATGGCAATAACAATGGGTGTTTCTGTCTTGACTGAATTAGCTTCTTGCATTTTCAAGTAGCTGACTCAGATAATGTTTTCACAATTTAGGAACCCAAAAGTTAAAAAGCTCCTTGATGATAAGTTTTTCATGACATACACAAGGCAATAAGTTATCTAGCTATCTGGTTTGCAATGTTAGTGAGTTGGCTGACTCTTGTAGTTACTTTCATATACACTACATAGAACAAATGATGCTATCATTTAGGAAGGACCAATGAATATCCTTTACAAAACTTATGTTTAAAACAGACTTTTTCTGTCATTTTTATCTTGACACAATAAAGCCTCAAGAAGCTTCATCATATTCTAGTCCAAAGCAAAAATATACAGCTGACTGAAAAGTATCAGTTTTGTCTTATCGAACATGTGACACAGTTTACTACAGCACCATGGCCTGATATTGAATAGATACGCTTGGGATAGACTGCTTTCCTATTTCCTTCTATGTTTGTGTGTAGGAGTGGTGTGTGTTTGTGTACATATGTGTATGTGTGTGTCAATATACAAACATGTACTTGTGGGGGTATGCATGCACATGTGTGCATTTTCATGTGATGGTCAGAGAACAACCTTGCGTATTATCCTCAGGAGCACTGCCTACTTCATTAAGATAGGCTCTCTCCTAGACTTGGAGTTCACCGTTCATGGTAAACTGGCTGGCCAGTGAGCTGTGAGAAACCTCCTTCTCTGCCTCCACAGCACTGGGATTACAAGTGAGCATCATACCCCATGCCCATCTTTTTAACCTGGGTTATGGGGACCAAATTCAGGTCCTCATGCTTGGAAGGCAAACATTCTACTAACTAAGTCATCCCTGAGCCTAAGTTAGACTATCAAAAAATCATTAGTACAGCACTGCAAGCTTTCCATTCAATGACCTTTTCATTGAAAACTTTAGTGATTTCACACAGAATGCCAAATCTATGCTCCCTAACTTGATAATTTCTTACTAGGTCCTTGGGTGACTAAAATTTTGTAAATTTATGTTTGTACTATTTTTGTCACTGATTTTGAAAACAGTTTAAAACAAAATTTATACACTATCTGAATAAAGCCTTTGAGGAACTTCAAGGTCCTGTACAGAAGTTGAGGAATCCATGGCATGTATTTTGTTTCCTTTTATAATGCTGAGGATGGAACCCAGGGCATTTGCATTCTAAGAGAACTCATCGTCACTGAAGTAGCTACGTCCCAGCTCCACGTGGTACATATTTTAAAATTCACTCACAGATTCCAGTCCAGACCTTCACCCACTTTTGAAGCCATTTTTTTCCTATTACAATAAAGCTTTACTTTTAATTAATTACAGTTTATTCTCTTTATATCCCAGCTGTAGCTCCCTCCCTCATCCCCTCCCAATCCCACCCTTCCTCCCTCATCTCTTGCTATGCCCCTTCCCAAGTCCATTTTTATTGTGACCTTTGCCATGGAATTGGTCTCCTTTGTGATATAAAAGTCCTTTCCATACTTACTTGGAATTTTCTGGAAACATCCATTCTTTTCCATTTGTGAAGTTTATGGGAAGACAAATGCCATTGTATTTCATTTCAGTTTCATAGTGAGGCTCTTAGAACAAAATTGGATATATTAACAACAGAAATATTAGCCAAAATAAAATGCAAACCTTTAAAGTTTTATGTATCATGTTAATCTTTATAAGTAAACAAAGATCCAAAGAAACAGAGAAATCTATTTTTAATACCATAAAGTATGGCATTAAATAGTAAATTATAAGGAAATCTGGTTGGATAAAGGAAGTAGGATATAATGGTAATAAAGCAGTTTATTAAGAACTGGGTGTTTTGATTATCCAGAAGAAAAGACACTGATTCCTCTGATCACAGGAAGGACAGTACTTCTGTGAGGTCTTCTGTAATGCTTCAGAAGACCAGAAAACCATCCTTGGGTCCATGAGCAGCTTCAGGCAGAAGCAGGGAAGATATAAGTAGTGTTCTGATGCTTTAGAATGCTGTGATGTCATCTATTTGGGCGTCACTTCCTGAACCCCAGCTGTAATTTTGTATTGATTTTCCTATATCGGATTTTTCTTCCTTGGCCTTTGGAAAACATTCATGATTATTGAATTTATGTCGTCTCATATTCTAGGTCTGTTTCTTAGAGCCAAATGGTTTTATATAATTTGCTCATTGAACAGTGCATGCTATCCTCATAAATGATCCCCCAAAGTGTTCTCACTAAACGCTTGATGGCCATATTATGGGGTTACTGGGAGGAGAAAGAATCTTTAGAAGGTTAGAGTCTACTGATTGTGTCACTGGGGCGTGCCTTTGAAGGGAATATTGATACACCCCACCCCTTCTTCTCTTTCTCACTTTTTGCTTCATGCCTGCCAAGAAATGAGTAGCTTACTTCTCAGTGTGTTCCTGTCATAATGTTCAGCCTTGCCCAAAACAAGGCCCCAAAACAATGGAAACAGTGGAGTATGGATTGATAGCATGAGCTCAAACAAGCATTTTTCCCTTTCAAGGTGTTTATTTCAGGTATTTAGCTTAGCTCTTGCTGACTGGCATAATAATTTTGAGCCACACTAGTCTGGCACACGAGCAGGCAGAAAAGAAAGAATGTTGGAACAATATATTTAGTAAGTGTAATGTTACCATGGGCCTTATGAAGATTGGCCTGGTGCACCGTATAAATAAACCATAAGAGTGATGGTCTGGCAAGATTTGAAGGAGCATAAGTAGTGGGCCATAGCAGTGAATCTGAGTTAGGGCTTAGATCTTCAGTCCCCATTCTGGTCTTTCACCAGCTGAAGCTACAATGATGTAGTTTGCTTACCTTAGTATCTTCTTCAACTAGATGAGATTATATAATGGTGAGTGCCACACCATAATGGGATTAGAAGGGTTGATATTCATGAAACTGTTAGATCAATAAATAACCCCTCATGAGAAACATAAATGTTAGTTCAATCAAGTAGTCAATAGGATAATTTAAAGTAGTACCGATTATTTCTGATCTAAATGATAATACATTGGGAGGAAGGAAGAATGTTATTGATGGAGAAAATCTTTCTTGGGAATGCTGCCCTGTGTAATTATATTTGTCTCATTTTTTGGCTCCTTTGAACTTTGACTTTTCATCCATGAAGTTGACACAGTTATGTGAGGCTCAACAGTTTTGCTCCAAATATCAGATAATGAACTTCTTGATATTTCATTAGATGCTGTAGGATACTTCAGAGGGCTTAGAAGAATATCCGTCCATCTCAGTTCTTTCTGGCATCATTTCTCTATAATAAGATCATTAAGGAAAAATATGATATTTATGCCAAATTGTTTAAAAAGGAATCTTTTAAGCTAAGAATGGTGCAAAAATAGTAAAAGTCTTACAAGTATCCTTATGCCCAAAGGTTAATAATTATAGTTAATTAGGTAACAGTAATGTAGTGTTCCTGTTTCCAGTACAACCAATAGCTAACTATGTCTAGTAACTATGACTGGTATAGGTTAAGAACAATAGGTTTTTGTTTTTTGTTTGTTTAATACTGGAGGGCATATATGATTCCTTTATGTTCTCAATGAGTTGCAAGAGGGCACTGCAACTCAGTGGATGGGTTACCAGGAGCTCTCTCTTCTGACAGATGTTTCTTGGGAAGGCAGACTATGCTCAGTAGCCACTGCAATTAACTCAAACCTGGGATTCTGAATAGGGAATAAAAATTCTGCTTCTTGAAGACACTACTAAGCCTCTGTCAAAGAGATAGAAATTGTGACTGACACCACATAGCTTTGGGTTGAGTTTCAGCATAACTTGAGTCTGGTAATTACATAATAGGTGACGTTATTATGTTTTTTATTATGGAAAAAGACAAAGACAGCAGTTTTAAGGTGAAGACAAGCCTGAAATCCATTTCTTGGGAGTGTTCACTGTATCCAAGATTGTAATAGCTACTGAATTTGAAAAACAAAGACAAAGAATAGTACCATCATTTACTTCCTAGTACAATTTTTAAAGGAAACCTATTTCTCATCTAGAATAACAATTGTCAAGAACAAGTATAGAAATGAAGACAAAAACATGGAAACCTTATACTGCCTCTACATGATTGATTTTTTCTTTTAATAGATTTACTGATTTATAGAATTTATATCTTGATTCAAAATGTAATAGTAGTACCAACAATAGGAAGAATAAATTGTGCTTCCCACTGTAGTGAGAGATAACACACTATTTCCTGTGCCTTGCAAAGGGACACTACAACATGAGAGCATTGCATTCACTTCCAAAAGCAATGGTTCTTGAGACCTCATTTGCAACTACTCTCATGTATAAATGATGTTTTATTTTTTTGTCTTTTAAAGACAGAAGCAACAATTTTCTTTATAGATGTAAGTTCTCTGTGTCTCTATTTTTGTTTTTATCTATCTATCTATCTATCTATCTATCTATCTATCTATCTATCTATCTATCTATCTTATTTATTACAGTCTATTCACTTGTATCCCAGCTGTAGCCTCCTCCATCTCCTCCTAGTCCCACCACCTTCCCTCTTCTCTCCCAATGCCCTTTCTCTAGTCCACTGATAGGGGAGGACCTCCTCACCTTCTATCTGACCCTAGCCTATCAAGTCTCATCAGGACTGGCTCAATCATCTTCCTCTGTGGCCTGGCAAAACTGCACCCCCCACCCCCCCAGGGGAGGTGATCAAAGAGCGGGCCACTGAGTTTAGGTCAGAGTGTGTCTCATTTTTAACAGTGAAAAGGAAACACTGGCTTCTAGATAGCTCTCACCAGATGTCTGTTTTCATACTTGATTGATAACTATTTTGATACATTGATAACTAGTTTGTTGAAGCTGTTGTTGGAAGTGATACAGATGTGCCTTGGTATGGAGTATGACAAAGGCAGTGCCCATTCTCTACACATGTAATGGCTTTAAGAAGACCAACCGTGCCAACAGACATCTTACTGCAGCATGTAGTTCCCCATAATTTAATCTTGTCATCATTTTCTAACTCAGCCAGAAAAATAGGGTGTAATTTGCTATTATTTAACTTGCTGAGGGCCTGTTACACATTCCACACCAGCCAGCTAAAAAGATCACCCTGAATGCTGAATTCTGAATAAATAATGACATATACTCATTTACAATTTTGTCGAAACATATTAATTAATAAAGTTATTTACTTATTTCAATTACTTCAGAGATTATTTTTCTCCTCTCATTTTTCCTTCAATGTATTCATTGAAATTTCATACATATGTAGAATGTATCTTATCATAGCTACCCCTCCCCACTCCCTTCACCTCTTCCTAGCATCCTCATCTCCCCATGTCCCCAGTTTTGTTGGGTAATATCATCTGTCCATTCACATACAGCCCCTCTAGCTCTCACAGGCTGTGTCTGTATACACCCTTGTTGTGAACTCCATATGCAACATATTTCAACAAATATTTCACACCAGAAGTGAATTGTAAGCATGTAAAATTTTTGTGAACTGGGCTGTGAAATGTCAGTGGAAATACACTCTATCCAAGCTGACAGTTGATATCTGATCTGAAAACAGTGTATTTTCCTTCAAATGTCCGACTCCTGTCACTTTGCATTGCTCGGATATAAACAGCTATACAAGGGGAAAATTACTGTGCAAAAGAAAATTCTTCTTTTATAAATACAGTAAGTCAAAACAAAACCCAGCAAAAACTTGGAGCTGTTTTATACTTCTAATATCCCAAACCCTGCCCCCCTCTTACAAGTGTAATAATCTGTGTGTAAATGTCTCATTAATCTCCTATTGCTCTTCAACACAGTGCGACAAAAAATTAATGCTTAAAACAGTACACACTCATTTGCTTACAAGACTGGAAGTCAGAAATCTATAACAGGCCTTCCTGGGTTAAATTACATGTTTTCAAGCCATGTGCGGTGGCTGTCACCTGTAATCCCAGTGCTCAGGAAGCCGAAATTAGAAGATACTACACATTTGAGGCAGCCAGGGATGTTAAGTGACTGTAACAGACAAGGAGCCTTTTGTCTTTCTCTGAAGGTATTAACATACATACATATATACATACAGACATACACAATGGTACATACATACATACACACACATATACATACACAATAAATACTTGTGTATATATAATGCATACACAAATGTAACAAATATAGAATAAGTGTATATACATATATTCTAAACATACATATTTAAAATACAGATATAGGCAAATATGTCTTAAATATTGGGTGTGTCTCTGTGTGTGTTTGTCTTTGTTCCTGGTTTTTGACCAGGGGTTCCTGAAATCCTTGTAGAAATCTCCACAGTGAAAAGCATATTTAATTTTCTGATGAATGATTCATGGATGAGGTCCTTTACATAGCTTTCAGGAAACAGGCCAATCTCTGAACAGATCAAAATAAGCTTGGCGGTATTAGAACCTCCAGTGTCACATGCTCCATTAAAAAGAGGGTTGGTGCAGTCAAAGGTGGCTACAGTTCTAAGTGATGGAGGCTATGGAGTGAAGCTACCACAAAACCTGCTAAGGTGGGTTTCAGAAAGTGTCTGTGTGTCTGTGAACATGCTGTGCTGGGCAGAGCAGGAGTTCTGAGGGAAGAAGTCAGCCCCATGTTACACCACCCTTCCCTTACGCCATTCACCCCTCCTATTTTTCTGTTCTTGAATCATGTCCTTGTAAGAATTCATTGTGATGTTTGAAGCTTAGTTATATTTTGTGAATTTTTCTTGTGAATTGCCAAATGTATATGGTTTGTGTCATGAAAATACCCAGGTGTGTAGCTGATCATTAATCATTTGGATGGCCTGGGAACTCTAGTTTTAGGTGGTCTTGGAAGTGAGTAAAGTCCTGTGGGACTGAGCTGTTAACCTATAGGTGTCAGAGTTATCTGCCAGTAGATATCCAAATGCATTTGCATAGCTGAATTTCCATTGCCACAGGGAGTTGGAGAGTTAATGTTGAAACTGATTTCATGGGTCTTACAGTGGAGAAAAACCTTCTGAAGATTTCAGAAGATGGAATGATCTCCATGCTCATGGATCAGTAGCATTAACATAGTAAAAAAAATGAGCATCCTTCCAAAAGCAATCTGCAGACTCAACACAATCCCTATCAAAATTCCAACACAATTTTTACAGACCCTTAAAGGACAACTCTAAAGTTTATATGAAATAACCCCCCCCCCCCACACACACACAGGATAGCTAAAACAATCCTGAATAACAAGAGAACTGCTCAAGGGATCTCCACTCCCAATTTCAAGTTGTACCACAGAGCTATAGCAATAAAAACAGCAAGATAGTGCCCCTCCCCTTGGTGATTGGGGAACCCCATGGAGGAGGGGGAGAAAAAATTGTAGGAGAGAGAAAGATGGAGGATGCCAGGGGAACATAGCCCACTGAATCAAGTAAGCAGAACTCACATGGGCTCATATAGACTGGTGTGGCAATCATTGAAATTGCATGGATCTGCACCAGGTTTTCTTCTTATATGTTGTGGCTGTTAGCTTGGTATTTTTGACTCCTTAGACTGGGAATAGGTGTGTCTTTTACTCTTCTGCTGTTCTCAGGATACTTTTCCTTCTATGGAGTTGCCTTGCTCAGCTTCGATATGAGGGTGCTTGCCTTCCTCATCTAAATGTATCTTGTTTTGTCCTATTTGGCCATCATCTCTTGGAGGCTGATCTTTTTTGAAGAGGAAACAGAGAGTTAGTGATTCTGGGGAAAAGGAGAGGTGGTAGAGAGGTAGGAGAAATGGGGGGAGGGGAAACAGTGTGGAATATATTGTGTGAGAAAACAAATCTATTTTCAAATAAACAAAAAAAAGAACAGCTATTTTCTTCCCCCCTCTATCCCCCCAGGTCTCTAGAGTCTAGAGGGCTCTTATTTTCCTTGTCCATAGTCTGTTTAATCTGCAAATTCGGCAATAATTCTGAGTGTAGATCACATCCTGTCACCCTCACACTGACTTTTTATCTTCTTTATCTATATTTAAAGAAATTTTGGGATTAATTTAGGCTCATTTGATTATGTAATGTTGTCCTAAATTTAATTGCTTAATAATCTTAATTTCATCTGCACCCTAATCTGCCCTTGTTATATAATGTGACAAGCACAGTTTGGGGAAGTTAGGATTAAATGGCTGGAGAGAGGGTTGATATTCTGCCAATTACCAATGGTAACAGTAAAAAATAAAGATTTCTACAGTCGCAATGATCTGGTTTCCTGACAACCTACACTATTATTTTATGGCATAATATAGAGATTATACATTTTTTCTGTGTTACTATGATTTTAACACATCCAATGAGAGTGTAAGTGTGGAAAAGAGAAAACCAATTAACACTCAGCTGTGCTCTAGCATGGAGATGGTCGAGAAGGCACAGCAACACTGTGACAACACAAAAACTGAGGTGAGAATGAAGGAAAATGGTGATGGGAAAATATATTGGAAATACCATATGGCATTTTGTTGTTGTTGGTGGTGGTTGGTTGGTTGGTTGATTGGCAAAAGTTAGTTTTTCAAGATAGGGTTTCTCCATGTGTAACTCTGGCTGTCCTGTACTGGCTTTGTAAACCTCAGACTCACAGAGATCTACCTGCCTCTTCCTTCCTAGTACTGGGATTGAAGGTGTGCACCACCATGCCCAGCTCCATAATGGCATTTTTTAATCTTGTTATATAGATAGGCTACTAACAAGAGTTTGTCAAGTTTGTAAGTCAGTTACTAATTGTTATGAAATGTTAATGATATTTACACTACAGTCAGCACAAAGTCCCGTCTTTGAAAACAAAAGTTTCCTCTCTATCCACCACATTTTCTCCACCCTCTCTCTACTTTCAACCTCATACCGCTTTTCTTAAACTGCAGAAAGCATTTTGAAAATGACAGATAATCTAGAACTGGAAAAAGCTTTCAGAATGCTTATTTAGTCTTCTTCCAGTGGGAAGTAACTGAGAATTTAGTGATTGTCTTCAAGGTGAAATCGTATAGCTCTTAGAAGCAAACCTAAGGATCAGATTTAGTTTAGGCCCAGAAACAGCTTCCCAAGTGGAAGTCAATAGCCGTTAACATGGGATACAGATGGACTTTGATCTTTCCTGGTTTTACTAGTCTCAGAACAAACATGAAGTATGAACATATTCTATAAAGAAATTAGCATATCTGAATTCATCTTAAACTCTGAGTACTAATGTTTCTTTATTTCCAAAATAAAACTTAAATAAAACTCAATAAAATAAAACCCAATCTCCAGCCTTCTTCTCTATAGACAAAAGGGTGGAAAGACAGAAAGGAAAATTTATAGTTCTTTTATTATTAGTTTTTCATTGCTTGTTTTTATTAGTTGTTAATTGTTAGTTGTTTCCCTGGAGGATGCTGACTGGCTTAACTCAGTCTTAGGAATAGCGTCACTCTGACATCTATAGATCAGTGTTCTAGACCACATACATGTGCAAGTGTTCCACAATTGCATAGTCAGGAATACACTTTCTGAGGATGTGTATTCTTTGGTTTAATTAAATAGTTTACAAATAGTTTCTTTGTTCAAATTTCATTTGTGAGATTCATTTCTGATATATGTGCACACACACAGAAACACACACACACACTTTGAGTAACTCTATACCCTATTCTGATTTACTTTATATTTTCTTTAAATTTGAAAATTCTGTTTAGGACCAGTAAATCCTTTTATGTTGAGTACTGCTACCCCATAACATGGAGCACTTACTCACTGGATTGAATTTTCTTTTCTCCTCTTAAAATACTTTATTTTTTATGATGATGACAACAGTGTGTGTGTCTAAGATGGTGTTGTGCATATGAATGTAGTGTCTAACAACGCAAGAAGACGTTTGAGTCCTTGGAGCTGTAGTTACATGTTGTTGTGAGATGCCTGACCTGGATGTCGAACCTGAACTTAGGTCATCTGCAGGAGAAGGAAATTCCCTTAAATGCTGAGCTGTCTTAAGTGCTGACCCGTCATAAGAGTGTTTGGTTTGCCTTAATGTTTTTTTTTAAATAACATTCTTAGTCTGCTCTAAGGAATTCTTCTGTATCTTTAACATTGTCCTTCAATTTTGTATAGATTTGAAGAATTTTCTTTTCTATATATCACTATAATAAAAATGCATAATAAAAAATATATATAACAGGCATGGGGACCTAATATCTGTATTCAGTGAAAACCAAAGTGGAAGCCCACAGGCTCCAGAAACATGCTCCTGGGGAAGTTAGAGTGACATATGTCCCTAGAGACTCATGGACTTAAAGAGTTGGTCCTCCATTGGTAGCATTATTTGGGGAGGTTCAAGTACTTTTAGGATGTGGAGACTTGATGGAGAGAGTGCATTGTTGGGGCAGGCTTTGAAAATTTATGGACTTGTTCAACTGCTAGCTCCCTCCATTTTCTGAGAAAGGCTGATATGCCATCTCCTCATCCCATTACTCACATTCCTCATCATTTCAGGTTAGATGTTGAATATACAGATTCAAGCATTACACATTGCTTATGTATATTAAAATATTATTTGTGCCTCAGAATATATGCAAATTTCTGTATGACCTTTAAAATAAAACATAGGCTAAACTAAAACAAGCCCCCATATGCAGAGGTTAGCAGGATTGTCATGTTTTCTATAATCATTTCTGTAATTTTTAATTGTTCTATTACATAGAGCAATACCTCAAACAATATAAAATAAAGGTGTCTGCTTTTGAATTGTATATTTAAATTATGTGGGTCTTGGTGCTTATTTTATACTCAAAATTATGTCCCTGAGAGTTGTCTATGATGTGTATGCTAATGACTAATTTGACCTTACTCATGTGGTGGTTATTTATATCTCAACCCAGTGTGGTCACTGTAACTAATTAGTCAATCAGATATCAATATAGGTGTTACTATAAAGGTGTGCTCTAGTTGTACCTATTATCTGCATTTAGATGACAATGTAAAAGCAATTATCCTTGATGAAGGTATTTGTCCAATACAGTTACAGAAGTAGAGAATTACACCCAACTTCTGTAGAATCTTTACATCCTTAGAAACAACTCTGTGCTGGCTAGTTTTACGTCAGCTTGACACAAGCTAAAGTCATATGAGCGGAGGAAAACTTAATCAAAATATACCCCCATAAGAGATGGCTGTGGGACATCTTCATTTTTTATTTACTTTTTATTTTTTAATTTTTAAATTTTATTTTTTATTAATTACAGTGTATTCACTTTGTATCCCAGCTGTAGCCCCCTCTGTCTTCCTCTCCCAATCCCACCCTCCATCCTTCTTCTTCTCCTATGCCCCTCCACCAGTCCACTGATAAGGGAGGCCCTCCTCCCCTTCCCTCTGACCCTAGCTTATCAGGTCTCATCAGGCCTGGCTGTTTTGTCTTCCTCTGTGGCCTGGCAAAGCTGTTCTCTCCTCAGGGGGAGGTGATCAAGAGCCAGTCACTGAGTTCATGTCTGAGACAGTCCCTGTTCCCCTTACTAAGGTTCCCTCTTGGACATTGAGCTGCCATGGCCTACATATGTGCAGGGGTTCTAAGTTATCACCATAAATGGTCCTTGGTTGGAGTATCAGTCTCAGAAAAGACCATTGTGCCAGATTTTTGGGGTTTTGTTGTTCTCCTTGTGGAGCTCCTGTCCCCTCTAGGTCTTTTTTTTTTT
>CM053760.1:1054521-1088532 GCA_028658305.1 Pachyuromys duprasi
CTCAACATAAAACCAGACACACTAAACCTTCTAGAAGAAAAAGTGGGAAAGACCCTAGAACTCATTGGCACAGGAGACTTCTTCCTGAATAGAACACCAACAGCACAGGCTCTAAGATCAACAATCAATAAGTGGGACCTCATGAAGCTGAAAAGCTTCTGTAAAGCAAAGGACACTGTCATCCGAACGAAACGACAGCTAACAGATTGGGAAAGGATCATTACCAATCCCACCTCTGACAGAGGGCTAATATCCAGTATATATAAAGAACTCAAGAAGTTAAAAAGCAAGAAACCAAGTAATCCAATTAAAAAATGGGGTATGGAGCTAAAAAGAGAACTGACCGTAGAGGATTATAGAATGGCAGAAAAACACTTAAAGAAATGCTCAACGTCCTTAGCCATCAGAGAGATACAAATCAAAACGACTCTGAGATTTCACCCTCTAGGTCTTTCTATCTCCTCCTTCTTTCATAAGATTCCCTGCACTCTGTGAAATGTTTGGCTGAGTCTCAGCTTCTGCTTTGATACCCTGCTGGGTATAATCTTTCAGAGGCTCTCTGTGATAGGCTCCTGTCCTGCTCCCTTTTTGTTGTTGTTGTTGTTTTGTTTGTTTTGTTTTTTTCCCTCTTCCGATGTCCATCCTGTTTGCCTTTCTGAATGGAGATTGAGCATTTTAGCTGGTGTCCTCCTTGATTAGTTTCTTTAGGTGTACAGATTTTAGTAGGTTTATCCTATATTATATGTCTAATATCCACTTATGGGTGAGTATATACCCTGTGTGTCTTTCTGCTCCTGGAATACCTCACTCAGGATAATCTGTAAAGAAAAAGTGGGGAAGAACCTTGAACTCATTGGTACAGGAGACAACTTCCTGAACAGAACACCATCAGCACAGGCTCTAAGATCAACAATCAATAAATGGGACCTCATGAAACTGAAAAGGTTCTGTAAAGCAAAGGACACTGTCATCAGAACAAAACAACAGCCTACAGATTAAGAAAGAATCTTCACCAACCTTATATCTGACAGAGTGCTAATATTCAGAATATATAAAGAACTCAAGAAGTTAAACAACAACAAATCAAGTAATCCAATTAAAAATGGGGTACAGAGCTAAACAGAGAATTCTCAATAGAGGAATCTAGAATGGCAGAGAAACATTTAAAAAATGCTCAACATCCTTAGCTATCAGGGAAATGCAAATCAAAACCACCCTATGATTTCACCTTACAGCCATCAGAATGGCTACGATCAAAAACTCTAGTGACAGCACATGCTGGAGAGGATGTGGAGAAAGAGGAACCCTCCTCCATTGCTGGTCGGTATGTAAACTTGTACAACCACTTTGGAAATCAATCTGGCGCTTTCTCAGACAATTAGGAGTAGTGCTACCTCAAGATCCAGCTATACCACTCCTGGCCATATATCCAAAAGATGCTCAAGTACCCAATAAGGACATTTGCTCAACCATGTTTGTAGCATCTTTATTTGTATTAGCCTAGATGTCTCTCAACTCAGGAATGGATACAGAAATTGTGGTGCATTTACACAGTGGAATACTACTCAGCAATTAAAATTGAGAAAATCATGAAATATGCAGGTAAATGGTGGGACATTTTCTTAATTAGGTGTAGATGTGGGAAAGCCCAGTTCCCTGTGGGTGGTGACTCCTCTGCTGGGTTTGTCCTGGGTTCTATAAGAAAGAAGGCTGAGCAAACCATGAAAGCAAGTCAGTAAGCAGGACGCCCCCCACATCTCTACATCAGCTCCTGCCTACAGGCTCCTGCCTTAATTGAGTTCCAATCTTGATTTCCTTCACTGATGAGTAGTGATAAGGAACCGTAAGTCTAATAAATGCTTTCTTCCCCAACTTGCTTTGGTCATGGTGTTTCATCACAGTAAGAGTAACCATAACCAAGAAAAGACTTTATAGATTTTTACACATTTGTATTCTAGAACACATGTTCCTAACTCAACAGGCTGTGTATCTAGCAGTACATGTTTTTCAGTAAATTTGTTAATTTATTAAGAAGAGCACATTGTTTATAAAACTGTGCTTATGCGCATTATCAACAAAAATTAGTGAGAGGTCTTGGTCACTCCGTTCTAAACAATATTTATTTAGTATTGACATATATTACTACCATAACCTAATAAGTTATAATATCACAATAATTAATATCACATTAGAGCATGATTTTAATTTGTGTTTTCCCTTCCCATTTTTTCATATCCTCATTGGCAATGTGAATATACACTTTTGTGAAGGGTTGCTTGCAATTTTTGTTGGATCACCTATTTTTATTTGAAGAAGTTTTATGTAAATATGGGTGCCTCATCTCAAACATCTTCTTTCGCTAACCATCTTATTTAGAGTGCCTTGTTATCTGATTAAAATATAATTTTATCATATATAAACAAATAAATGTTTGCTTTATTCTCTTTTTATATCTTTATAGAGTGAATAATTTTCTACTTTAAGATCACAGCAATTTAATTCTATGACTTTTCTATAAGGCTTATGATTTTTCCTTCTACTGTTATATTTTAATTAGTTCTTCATAGAATATTTTATGCATTGTGAAATATGGTACTGATTTTATTCTAAGTGCAGGTCAACTGTCCAGAAACACTTACTATAATGACCATATTTTCTCTCT
This sequence comes from Pachyuromys duprasi, assembly GCA_028658305.1. Classification (NCBI taxonomy): domain Eukaryota; kingdom Metazoa; phylum Chordata; class Mammalia; order Rodentia; family Muridae; genus Pachyuromys; species Pachyuromys duprasi. Next base: position 1,057,184 of record CM053760.1, read on the forward strand.
TCCATACACCTCTCTCATAAATCAAGGTTCTGAATGTGCAGCCACCTCTTCTTGATTTCTCTGTTGTTTCCTGATGCCCTATTTTCTCTCACTATTTCTATTCCATGTTAACTAAATGACTACAGTTTATTTTAAGCATTAGAAGACCGAGTTTTTCTAACTTGATTTTCTTTCAAAAGGGCTGTGGTTGCTAATTTTCCACGCTGATCTAAAAATGCATGGTACCAATTTCTACAAGAAAAACAAAACGATTCTTATTAAACTTACAAATATACTTGGTTATAACTGATGTTAAACTATTCTATTCATGTAATATGAATATGAAATAGAACCATGTTAATTTAAATTTGTGTTTTAATGAAGATATTTATTTCTTCAACATAGTTCACATTTTTAGTAGATTTATTCTTACCTGTTTATACTCTTGCTGCTATCACAGCTTTATTTTCTATATTTATGGTAGTGAGGAGTGCAACTGAATTTTGCTTTGGCATTCTATTAGTCATAATACTGTGCTCACCCACATCTGTGATCCTGTGCTTCCCTTACAAGCATCTCAGATGGTATTGCAGTAAAAAAAATTATAAATACACTAGCTCTATTGATTCTGCCAAAATCAATCAGGTTCAAATGAATATATAAACATCATGGCTTAATAATCTCTTTAAAATAATTTGCCCCCTTTGAAATGTCTTTATTGAGTGTGCATGTGTGTGTGTGTGTGTGTGTGTGTGTGTGTGTGCATGAGTGTGTGTGTTTAGACCATGCATTTCTGTATTTATAACTGCAGGTGCACATGCATGAAGGCCAAAAGAGAAAGCTTGGTTCTCTCTTTATTTTCTTGAGATGTGCTCACTCATTAAATCTAGAGCTAAACTGGCAGCTAAAAAGACTCAGCAATTTTCCTGTCTGTGCTCCTCTTAGCACTAGGATTTGAGCTATTTGACAGACATGAATTCAGGTCTTCATGCTTGCACAGTAAGAGCTCTTACTCACCAGGCCATTTCCCCAGCCCTGAAACACTTTCAATTCATGTGGTCTCTATTTACAGCTTAGAAGTTTTAAACCTTCCTAAGTGTGATCATTACCATTATCATTTTGCTGAAATGAATAATTAATTCGCTGTAAACCCCCTGTTTTACTCTATTAATATACTAAATTTTATTTTTTGAAAATTATATTTGTAGAAATATAAATTGATGGACGAAATAAAAATATACTTAGAGATGCTATACCTTTTTAAAATTATTGTTGATTGCATTTTAAAAATTTATTTATTCATTTTACATCCTGATTGGACCCTCTCCTTCCAGTTCCCCTTGCACAACCCTCCCTTCATTCTTTCCACTCCTTACTCCTCAGAAAAGGAGGAGGTCCCCTATGTGTACCAACCCTTACTGGCATAGTAATTCTCTGCAGGACTAGGCACATCCTCTCCCACTGAGTCCAGAGAAGGCAGCCCAGTTATGGAAATGAGATCCAAAGGGAGACATTGTTGTCAGAGAGGGCCTCCACTCCAGTTGTTGGGGTATCCATATTAAAGCCAAGCTGCACATCTGCTACCTATGTGCAGGGACCTAAGGCCAGTCTATGCATGCTCTTTGGTTAGTGGTTCATCTCTGTGAGTCCCCATGTGCTCTGGTTAGTTGACTCTGGAGGTCTTCTTGTGAAGTTCTTGATACCTCTAGCTCCCACAATCATTACCCCAACTCTTCCATAGGACTCCCCAAGCTCTGTCTGATGCTTGGCTTTGGGTCTTTACATCTGATTCGGTCAGCTGCTGAGTGAAGCCTCTCAGAGGAGTTATGCTAGGCTGCTGTCTACAAGTATAACAGAGTAACATTAATAGTGTCAGAATCTGGCTGTCTCCCATGGGATGGAGTCTCAAGCAGGACCAGTCTTCGGTTGGACATTCCATCAATCTTTGCTCCATCTTTGCTCCTGTCCATCTTGTAGGCTGTTAGATATTTTTTAATAGTTCCACAAGGTCATGTTGATTCATTTGCTTCATTTTGCATAGGAACACTGGCCCAGAATTAAAAGAAAAAAGTTGTTCTCAAAAGCATTTAGTCACTGAAGGAATGAAAATAATCTGCCTTTTTATTCTGTACTATTTCTAACATTTGTTATTAGGTTTGTCAGAATAAATACTGGGTACAGTTTTAGACATAATTATGCTGAAAAGTTATTCATGACATCCAACTACTTAATTCTCTAGAAATGTAGAATGTGATCTTACTTAGTTCTGTGTTGCTTCATTGTACTATTTTTGGTGGGCATTCTACAAAAGAGCTTGTGAAAACTCTGTAGTCCCACTGTCTAGCTGTATAGTGTATGGGGATATTTTGATTTTAATTTATTTAACTATTTCTACATTAGAAGAACTTTTTTGTTTTATTTTAAAATTTGCTACAGTTTATTCACTTTGTAACCTTGCAATAGCCCCTTCTCTTGTCCCCTCCCTAGTCTCCTCCCCTGTCCCCTCCTTCTTCCAAGCCCAATCCCTCCCTCCCTTCCTCTTCTCCTCCCATACCCTTCCCCTGGTCCACTGATAGGGAAGGTCCTCCTTCCCTTCAATTTGCCACTAGCCTATCAGGTCTCAGCAGGACTGTCTGCATTGTCTTTCCCTGTGGCCTGGCAAGGCTGCCCACTCCTGTCAGGGGGAGGTGATAGAAGAGCCAGCCACTGAATTCATGTCAGAGACAGCCCTGTTCTCCTTACTAGGGAGCCCACTTGGAGACTGAGTTGCCATGGACTACATCTATGTCAGGTTCCTAGGTTATCTTCATGAATGGTCCCTGCTTGGAGTATCAGTCTCAGAAAAGACCCCTGGGTCCAGATATTTTGCTTCTGTTGTTCTTATGGAGTTCCTGTTCCCTTCAGGTCATTCCCAGAAGCAGAAAGACACACATGATATATACTCATTTGTAAGTGGATATTAGACACATAATATAGGATAATTATACTAAAATCTATACACCTAAAGAAGCTAAACAAGAAAGAGGATCCTGGGTAAGACGATCAATTCTCACTCAGAAAGGCAAATGGGATAGACATCAGAAGAGGAAGAAAACAGGGAACAGGACAGGACCTTATCACAGAGAGCAGCTGAAAGACTCTACCCATCAGGGTATTAAAGCAGATGCTGAACTCATAGCCAAACTTTGGGCAGAGTGCAGGGAATCTTATGAAAGAAGGGGGAGATAGAAGAACTTTTGAACATAGTTGAGCAAATGCCCAGGAGTGGAATAGCTGGATCTTGAGGAAGCACTATTTCCAGTTATCTGAGAAAGTGCCAAATTGATTTCCAAAGTGGTTGTACAAATTTACAATCCCGCCAGCAATAAAGGAGAGTTCCCCTTTCTCCACATCCTCTGCAGTGTGTGTTATTACTTGAGGTTTTGATCTTAGCCATTCTGATGGGTGTGAGATGGAATCGCATAGTCATTTTAATTTGCATTTCCCTGATGACTAAGGACTTGAGCATTAAAAATTTTTTTTTCTTTACAATTTATTCATTATTTATCTTTAAGTGTTTCTTCACTATTCCATATTCCTCTGTTGAGAATTATCTGTCTACCTCTGTACTCATTTTTTAATGGATTTGTTGGTGTTTAACTTCTTGAGTTCTTTGTGCTACTTGTGTACCTGGTCCATGTAGAGGCCAAAAGAGTTCTTCAGTTCCCCCTAGAAGTATGCTTACAGATTGTTGTGAACTACCACGTGGGTGCTGGGAATTGAAGAAGGATCCTCTGCAAGAGCAGGCAGTACTTTTAACCACCAAGCAATTTCTCCAGTCCTTCTTTATTTTGCTTTAATGATTGATCAACTGCAATTTGTTCTGTCCATATACACATGGATATAGGGTCATCTATTAGAAAGCTAACTCTACTCCACCTCCAAAGAATAGTTTCCCTAGATCCTCACTTAGAATATGAACCTGTGCCTACTGCATGCTAGAACGTTGGCTCTCTTGACTTGTCCAGGCGACCCCAACTGTGTGAGTTCACTAATGAAGTGGTCTTTGTTACAGTCTTCCATTCCTCTGGCTCTTACACTCCTTGTACTCCCTCCTCCTTACTAGTACCTGAGGCTGGGAAGTTGGGTCTGATAGAGGTGTTCCATTGTGATTGAGCAATTCTCCAAAAATTATTCCCTGAATTTGATTTCGCGCGAGTTTCTGCATTCATTACCAACTACTGTACAAAGAAACATCACTGGTGAGCTCTGAGAACTCTAATCGTTAGAGGCATGTCAATTTAGAGTGCCTTATCGTACTATGAAAATTTAGCAAAAAATATTACTGTGTTCACCCTAGGTGCCTATAAGCACCCCAACAAAGAGGTCTTGATCCCAGCTCTATGTGTTCTCTTATGGATAAGCTCTTAAATCCCAGCAGAAAACCCGTGGTTGCCCCCATAGCATTCATGGCACTATTGGGCAGAGAGGCATATCTTGCTATTGCTGGTCATTATCACAGTCCATAGGATTTTGTAATGCTGGCAATACTGTTAGCCTGTGCATCATGTTACAGAAACAGGAAATGATATTATTCATTTAAATAATCAATATTTCTCTGAGTGTAAGTGAACATTCCATGTTTTCTGAGATCTTTATTAATTCCTATTATGAACTTTTGGCTTCCTGCCCTGGATAGGTTTACATTCTGGCAAATATCCCATAGAAAAAAGTGGGTTTGTATATATTCTTTAGCTTTAGTCATGGAAAAAAGTTAATTTGCTTAACATTATTTTTCATAAGGTTAACCCACTATCTGTGTATTTATGGGCATTCATGAATATGCACCTCTCAATAAATAACAGAGATGTCCTACATTGTTAACTTTTAATGAGGGGACCAAGTACCTAAACCTAGTACCCTACTCATACAAAATAAAGGACTCTTGACTCTGAATCTATATCAGCAAAACAGTCCTTCCACGGGTATTTCACTCTACTTTCTCTCTTACAAATCTATTAAAGGAAAAAGAATAGATCTTGAGGAAATGAAATATAGAAGAAGCCTGAACTTTAGGTTATACAAAAGGGTTGTCTAAACCATAAAATGCAACACATAGAGCAAGTGAAAATATGGTATCCATAGCCTCTGACTCAGAAAGAGTTGAAAACACAGGCCCTTCAAGGTAAGTCCACCTTCTAATATTAAACAGTAATTTCTTACTTGGCATGTGTCATGGTTGAATGAGAACGACCCCCATTAGCTCATATATTGATGGCTTAGTCATCAAAGAATGGAAGTATTTGAAAGGATTAGGAGGTGAGGCCTTGTTGGAGCAAGAGTGTCATTGGTCGTGGGCTTTGAGGTTTCAAAAGCCCATCCCAAGCCCAGAGTCTCTCTCTTGCTGCCTGCAGATCCAGATGTAAAAATCCCAGCTACTTCTACAGCACCATGTCTGCCTGCATGTCACCATGCTTCCTGCCATGATATGATGACAAGGGACTAAACTTCTGAAAATGTAAGTAAACCTCAAGGAAATGCTTTCTTTTATAAAAGTTGCCATGGTCATGGTGTCTCATCTCATCAATAGGACACTGACTAAGCACCAAAAAATTAGTGAAATAGCTGGCACTGGGCAAAACTCCTGTATACCAACTTGAGTCTGATCAGAAGAGCTGGGCTCTGCAGGATCCTGACACACATGATGTTTCCTATAAGGGCCAATGTTTGTGATGCATGTGGAGATTAGGAAAAGACCCGGTTTTGTGCACAGCTCTATGCTTCATATCTTTGTTACAGGAAACATTTAAGGAATTTACACAATAAGCTCTGCACCTTAAGGAAGGTTGCTTCTAGCCTGGAATGCAACCAGTGAACTTTCCCCAAAGAAACCTATAAACAGGAGGCCCAGAAATAATGTTCTTCTTTCAAGGATAAGTAATCAAAAAGAAGAGAATGCATGTTGCATTTGAATGAGCAGGATGCTAGACATGAGCAGAAAGCTGTCAAAGAGGTGACAACTATGAATTAACAGATTTACATGAACTTCAACCAAAGCCAAGACAAAAAGTATGTTTCATTGATTTATTATATTTTATTTGAGACTGTTTTGTACTCAGTCTTCCCTAGAAGTTGCATTGTATCCCAGTCTGGCCTCAAACTTATTACAATTCTCCTGCCTCAGTCTCTTTATAAAAAACAAAACAAAACAAAAAACCAAAAATGTATCAGAGCATAAAGAGGAAATAAATAGCAAGACAACTGAGTTAATAATGAAATGTCATCTGCAAAAAGGAAATATGGGTCTCAATAAGTTTAAAGACAAAGGATATAAAACATATGAAACCCAGTTACTGAATACATAGTTATGGTCACAGAGACGAGAAATGGGAAATCGTAGAAAAAATACAAATACAAAATTAGCATAAATGGCAACATGTGACTCTTAAATATAAAGATGAGGACCATGACCATAAATTTAAAAGAAGAGCATTCATTTATTTATTCACTCATTTATTTGTGAGCTTAAACCCATGGACATAATGAGCACATCTGTACCACTGAGTTGTATAGCTGCTGGCTAAAAACAGAGACTTTGTCTAGAAAAACTTTCTGGTTTCAAACATTATAAAGTACTCTCAGGGTATTTAGGCAAAGGAAATGAGTCCCTTAAAACGAATGAAACCCTCCAAAGGTAAATATATGTATGTGTAGATACAATCTGACAAACATGTTCTAGAACAAAATCTACACAAGCCACAGGAAGTGTGACTGAAGTGTTTTACCTTCATGGCAAATGAAACGGATTCAAGAATAAAAGCTCCCAACAACTGAACATATTTAGAAACCTGGTAAATATAGTTTTGTGACAATCTTTTGGAGCTGCTCTGGGAGGGTAACTGTCAGCCAAAATGAAGATGATTGGAAAATCTTAATGTAAGAATTTGTTAAAGACAGAAGAAAAGCTAAAACAAAAAGAACGTACACTATGATGAAAGGCATAACACGGCTAATGCTGAAACTTTGTTTGCTATAAAGGGAAGAATTGATAAGTAAAAGAGTGAAGAGAAGGCGCACTGAATAAGGAATTAGCATCATGCCTAATGGCCTAAATTTGATTCTTGGTAGAAAGAGAGAACTGACTTCTGCGAGTTGTACTCTGAATCTACATGCGCTCTCTCTCTCTCTCTCTCACACACACACAGTTTTAAAGCTTAGTAGATTTATAAAGTTTAAATGAAGAGAATTTATTTACCTAATTGCTGCAAGTGTAAGATGGGTAAATCAAACATCATACATAAATATGTGTAACCTCAGAAATGTTGCACTCAGGAACAGCTTACAAAATTCAAGGTAAGCCCAATATCTCACAAAAACTCTACAGTGAGGCCTCATAATATGCTTAACAGCAAAACACTAATAAGTAGTACAGAATGGAAGATGAAGAAAGGGCCCTGTGGGTTGCTTCAATCCAGAGTTAGGGCTCATATAAACTTTTATATGGACAAAGAGAAAATATTAAAAGAATGTGTGATACTACACAAACAAAAACCCAAAGTTAACCATCCTATCTAAAATATAATAAGCATAGTGAAATTTACTTTCCATGTAGGTAAATGTAAATGATCTGAATACCTATATTAAACTGTTATGTGTTAATCATTGTATTAAAATGCATGCCACATGTATAAAAATACATAAATTAAGGGTTGAAGAATGATCATCTGACAAAGTCAACTGACATAAATCTCCATCACAAGGTCAATGTTAGAAACTTGAATTCACTGCACAAATCAGAAGGATATTTTATGGTAATAAAATGTAGTATTTACAGTGGATATCAAATGGCTATACAGCTTTGTTCCCTACACAGATTTGTAGCAACATTAATAAAACACATATTATTAGATTTTAAAGGATAAGGAAGAATGTTAAAGTGGGAATTGATTCCAGTCATCCATCTCATTTTATATCTCTGATAACTCAAGTGAACCCATTGCAAGTAGAGATAAAAGAAAATAATAGTGTAATTATTAATGCAGATGTATTAGAAAGTTTTCTCTCTCATTAATATTGTTTTGAAATAGATGTTCACATGAAGCTCCTGCAGCTTGTGTATGTGACATTATTCAGATTTTATATTGCTCAAAGTCCTTATGTCAAGGGTCTTGCAGTGAGGAAGTCAACCTGGGTTACCCAGGAATTCTAGGAACTATTTGAGTCATGACAACAAAGAAGATTGAAAGCAGAGCAGCAGAAGGCAGGTAAGATGGAGCAGAGACTATGGTGGTACAAAACCAGAGAGCACTGTGAGAGAACAAAATGCGTTTATTTTGAATTAAGTCACCAAGGTTTCTAGAATGTATTACCACAATGACTTCATGAAACTCTATGTGGGATTTTAACCACACATTAGACTAACTGCATTTTTCTATAGCTCATAGATGGCACATGGGAGCTGAATTTCCTGCTGCATGAGCACAGATGGTCTCAAAGCACATTATTTCAGAGGAAACATGGTCCTCAGGGGCCTTTGAAAGTGGAAGACAGAGCTTTTGGGAAGGGTGATAAATATGGATCTATTTGCATTTTTCTACATGTAGGTATCCAGTTATACCAGCACAATTTGTGATCAAAATGACTCTGAGATTCCATCTTACACCCATCAAAATGGCTAAGGTCAAAATCTCAAGTGACATAACATTCTGGAGAGGTTGTGGAGAAAGCGGGATAGTGAATAAAGTGTAATTAATAAAAAATAAAATAAAATAAAAATAAAAAAGAGAGGGAATAGGACAGGAGCCTATCATAGATGTCCTCTGAAAGACTCCACCAAGCAAGGGATTAAAGCAAATGCTAAGACTCACAACCAAACTTTGGACAGAGCACAAGGAGTCTTATGGAAGAGAAGAGGGATAGAGGACCTGGAGGGGACAGGAGCTAAAGAAAAAGACCAACAGAGCCAACAAATCTGGGCCCAGGGGGTTCTGCAGAGACTGATGCCCTGACCAAGGATGCATGAAGAGGACCTAGGTCCCCTGCTCAGAAGTAGCCATTAGGCAGCTCAGTCTCCATATGGGTCCACTAACAGGGAAACCAGGGGCTGTCTCTGACATGGACTCGATAGCCTGCTCTTTGATCACTTTGCCCTGGCGCAGCAGCCTTCATAGGCTGCCTTACCAGGCCACAGAGAAAGAGGATGTCGTTAGTCCTGATGAGACTTGAGTGTCTGGGGTCAATTGGTAGGGGAGGAGGGCTCTCCCTTTCTGAGAATTAGGGGATGTGCATTGTGGGGAAGATGAAGGAAGGGTGGGACAAGGAGGAGATGAAGGTAGGGGCTATGATCAGGCTGTAAAGTAAATAAATTAAAAAAATAAGTAGAAATGAAATTGGACAAGGAGAGGATGATATAGATGTTCCACTTATAATAAGATATTCAGCACTCACTTATTCTTAGCTCTATGGCCAGCTATGAATCTCTACCATCACTGCTCAACTTCACAAAAATAAGATGAATTTGGTTTTGGTTTTAATTTTAATTCTGTCTTTTAGCTTCAAAACGTCAAGTAGAAGAAACCTGTCAAATTCCTATTTGACAAGGGAAAGAAAAAGGTAATTCAGTGAACAAACATAACTAGGAAGAGTCTTGAATGATCATCTTCGAAATGTAACTGACGATTATTGGAGGCTTCTACCATCAAGAACCACAAATCTGGGTGAATGTGGTGAATATTATTTCTAGATGTCTGGTTATAATATGCAAATTTCTATGTTTCAACCAAAAACCAAGGCACAAAGTGTTACATAAAACACTCTTATTTTATGGATTTGTGTGTTTTGTCTTGTATGTTTAAGTACCATGTGCATGCAGTGGATTTAGAGGTCAGAGGAGGCATTGGATTCCCTAGAACTGAAGTAGAGACAGTTTTGAACCACATCTGGATCCTGGGTCCTTGGGAAAAGTAGTCAGTTCTCTTAGCTGCTAAGATGTACCTTCAACCCCCTCATCACATTTTTGAAAAGATAAAAGAGGAATGAAACCGAGAAGTAGTTCCCTGGGCTAAGAAAAACTACTATCAACTAATTTTTTCACTGTGTATCAAACTATTCCATACTCAAAATCTATTCTGTGTGTATTGCTAAACATTTGAACATCTATAAACAATTACATCAAGAATGTAGAATATGCGATGTATTTTATTATTTATAATTCATTTTTATTGATAAGTTCATTTTTACCATTTACTACAGTTTAATTTGTATCCTGGCTATGGCCCCCTCCCTCATCTCCTCCCAATCCCACCCATTTTCCCTCCTCTCTCCCTATGCCCCTCCCCTAGTCTACTGATAGGGGAGGTCCTCCTCCCTTTCTATTTGAACCTAGCCTATCAGGTCTAATCTGGACTGGTTGCATTGTCTTCCTCTGTGGCCTGGCAAAGCTACAGCCCCCAGGGGGAGGAGATCAGAGAGCCTGTCACTGAGTTCATGTCAGAGAAAGCCCTAGATCCCCTTTCTAGGGACCCCATTTGGATACTGAGTCTGTGGGCTACTTCTGAGCCAGGGTTTTAGGTCCTCTCCATGCATTGTCCTTGGTTGGTATATCAATCTCTGCAGAGCTCCCAGGGCTCAGTTTTCTTTTTGTTTGTTTGTTTGTTTTTTCTGTTTGTTTTTGTTTTTGGTTTTGGTTGTTGTTGTTGTTCTGTTGGTCTCCTTTTGGAGCTCCTGTTTAACCCCCTCCCAGGTCTTCTATCTCCCCCTTCTTTCATAAGGTTCTATGCCCTTTGCCCAAAGTTTGGCTATGAGTCTCAGCTTCTGTTTCAATACGTCAATCAGTAGAGTTTTTCAGAAGCTGTCTGTGGTAGGCTCCTCTCCTGTTCCCTGTCTTCTACTTCCAATGTCTATCAAGTTTGTCCTTCTGAATGAGGATTGAGCATTTTCCCTAGGGTCTTCCTTGTTGTTTAGCTTTTTTAGGAATATAGATTTTAGTATGTTTATCCTATATTTTGTGGTTAATATCCACTTATGAATCACTATATACCATGTGTATCCTTTTATTGTATATTGATAAAACAATTTTTCTTAATGTCAGATGCTATATTGCTGAGGATTTATTTCTTAAGTTTTATTAATTAAAATAATGCTTATAATTTTAGAAGTAAAATGTGGTGTTTTGTTCTATTAAGAATTAGTAAAAATCAAACATTCAACAAACCATAATGTCAAAATATTTTATTATTTCTTTTCCTATCAAGACACTAAAAATCTATTGTTAGCAATTTTCAACCTATATCATGGTTGCCATGCTAGGTGAGAGATCTCAAAATTTGTATTTTCTATCACATATATTGGGGTATGTTGATTCTCATGTACTTTTACACACTCTTGTCTCAGTACCCACCTCTGGTCAAAACCATTAACCTGTCTACTTCTGTGCATTTGACTTATTCAGAGTCTACATATGATTAGAATCAAGAAGTATTTATTTCTCCATATTTGGGTGAACTATCCTTTGGTTTCATTCATGTTCTCTCAAATGACAGACCTTAATTCCCTTGGTGGACAGAAAAATATTTTATTGTCTATAGGTAAAATCATTCCTCTACTTTTTTTTCCCATCGGTAGACATTTAGGTTGATTCCGGATGGTGCTCATTGTGCAGAGTGGTGCAGTGAACACAGGACGCCAGCTGTCTCTGCAGAATGCCGACTCTAGCACCTCCAGCTATATATCCAGTATTCCTATACAGGATGTGCTTCTTTACACTCCAGAGTTCCCTCTCCAAATCCTCCCCAATACCTTGTATTTTATGTCTTTTATTTTGGTTGTTATAACAATTCTACCAGTTATAAGAAAACATTAACTCTTCTTAGTTTATTTATTATTTACTCATTCTTTTATAAGATATATACATCTTTTATGTGCATGGATATTTTGTCTACATGTTTATCTGTGTACTACATGAGTACCTAGTTCAAAGATATGCCATAAGAGAGCTTTGGTTTCCCTAGGACTAGAATTACAAAATGTATGGGGCACCATGTGGGTGCTGGGAACTGAAACAAGGTTCTTTGCAAGTGCAGCAAGTGCTTTTAACCATTGAGGCATCTCTACAGCCCCAATACTTCTTAGTTCATTTAAATGGAAAATAAGAAACAATACTTGACAATCCAAAAACAAAAGTAGAAACAATGCATTGTGATACTTATAACATATGGAAATGAAATTTGTATCAATAATGAGTAGTTACTGGTAATATATTTATAGTATGGTCATGACATACATACAAATTTTGAACTTTCTGTTTACTTTTGTTATCTTAAAACAACTCTGGTGTTTAGCTTATTAAAAGTGTAAAGTCTAATTGAAAAAAAAACATAAACAGACAAGGGATATTTGAAGTGTTTGGTTGTTGTTTTTAACACTGTGTGAAAATATACACTACCAGAAATTAGACTATGAAGAGCTAATATTTGGAAACGTTTAAGCTGCTACTGTTGTTGTTAGTTTTTTCAGAAACATAGGGAAGGGGCTGGGGAGTTGGGTCAGTAGATAAGGGACTTGCTGCTCTTGTGAAGGACTAGAGTTTGGTTCCCAGCATCCATTTTGGGCAGCTCAAAATTGCCCATATCTCTAGCTTCAGAGAATTCAACTTCTTTTCTTACCTCCGAGGGCCCTCACAAACATGCACTATATACATCCATATGAGTAAACATTAAAACAAATATTTTAAAAGTATAGTTAATATTCCAGGAATGTAGAATGCATAGTACCATAAAATGTTTGATTATTGAAAATTAAGGTAAGAATATGGATAAAAACAAACTAAAAAGAGATTGAATAGAAAATGAGTAATAAATTCAGAATCAACACTATCAATAACTGGCTGAACTATAAATGCCTTAAAGATTTCAGTAGATAAAAGATGTTTCCAGATAGGAAATAGTATTATATTCTGTCTATGAGAAACACAAGTCTCTAAAGTCAGATGTAGTATAAAATTAAATGTTTGTAAAAAGTTAAACATGCAATTAATCAACAAATCAGTGCCAATTTGGTAAAACATGTATAAAACACACTTCCAAATAAGGGAACTACCAGAAGTTAAGCTATATATTAATCATGATAAAGACATGAAATGAACTTAGTAAGTGAAAAAAACTATAACCAAAAAAGCCAAGTAAGCATATAGAAAATCAACAGACCACAGCACATAGATCTGTCCAGACACATACCAGGTTTTCACCTTGTAGACAATATTCAGCCTAAACTGAAAAACAAGTGTCAAACCAATTAAAAGTACATAAAATATGTTTTCTCCCATTAACGACAATAACAATATAAAACCTGGATCCTTTTCCTCTGTGGGCTGTCTAGGTAGCTCCATCAGGGGGAAGTGATCAAAGAGCAGGCAACGGAGTTTATTTCAAAGACTGTCCCTGCTCCCATTACTAGATGACCCACATGGAGCCTGAGCAGCCTATAGGTTATATCTGAGTAGGGGTTCTACTCAGGGGTTCTAGGTCCTCTCCATGAATTGTCATTGGTTAATGGATCAGTCTCTGAAGGTCCCCTAGGCCCAGCTTTTTTTGGCTTCGTTGGTCTCCTAGTGCTGCTCCTGTACCCTGCAGGTCTTTATATCTTCTGCTTCTTCCATAAGACTCCCTGTACTCTGCCCAAAGTCTGGCTATGAATCTCAGCATCTGCTTTGATCCCCTTCTGTGTAGAGTCTTTCAGAGGACATCTAAGGTAGGCTTCTGTCCTGTTTCCTCTCTTCCACCACTTCCAGTATCTCTCCTGTTTGGCATTTTGAATGAGAATTAAGCATCATCCCTAGGGTCCTCCTAGTTGTTTAGCTTCTTTAGGTCTGTACATTTTAGTATGTTTATCCTATATTTTACAGCTAATATCCACTTACAAAGAACATACACTATGAGTGTCTTTCTGCTTCTTGGTTATTTCACTCAGGATGATCTTTTGTAGTTCTCTCTATTCTGCCTGCAAATTTCATAATTTCCTTGTTTTCAATTACATCATGTAAATGTACCATAATTTCTTAACCCATTCCATGGTTGAGGAACATCTAGGCTGTTTCCAGATTCTAGCTATTATGAATAAAGCTACTATGAACGTAGCTGAACAAATGTCCTTGTATTGGTTGAACATCTTTCAGGCATATGTCCAGGAATGGTTTAGCTGGATCTTGAGGAAGCACTATTCCTAATTTTCTGAGAAAGGGCCAGATTGATTTTCAAAGTAGTTGTACAAGTTTACATTTCCACCAGCAATGGAGGAGCGTTCCCCTTTCTCCACAACCTCTTCAGCTTGTGTTGTCACTTGAGGTTTTTATTTCAGCCATTCTGATGGGTGTAAGGTGGAATTTCAGAGTCATTTTCATTTTCCAGATGACTAAGGATTTTGAACATTTTTAAAAGTGTTTCTCTGCCTTTTGATATTTCTCTGTTGAGAATTCTGTTTAGCTCTTTACCCTATTTTTAAATTGGATTACTTGGTTTGTTGGTGTTTAACTTATTCAGTTATTTATATATTCCTGATATTAACCTTCTGTCAGATTAGGGTTGGTGATGCTCTTTTGCCAGTTTGTAGGCTGTCATTTTGTTTTGTTGACAATGTCCTTTGCTTTACAGAAGCTTTTCAATTTCATGAAGTCCCATTTATTGATTGTTGGTCTTAGAGTCTGTGGTGTTGGTGTTCTGTTCAGGAAGTTGTCTCCTATGCCAATGAGTTCAAGGCTCTTCTTTTTAACAGATTTAGTGTGTCTGGTTTTATGTTGAGGTCTTTGATCCACTGGGACTTTAGTTTTGTGCAGGGTGATAAATATGGCTCTATATGCATTTTCTACATATAGACCAGAACCATTTATTGAAGATGTTGTCTTTTTCCTATTGCATGGCTTGGGCTTCATTGTCAAAAATCAGGTGCCCCTTCATGTGTGGGTTTATTTCAGTGTCTTTGATTCAATCCCATAGATTCACTAGTCTGTTTCTATGTCAGTACCATTCTGTATTTGAAGATGCCTTCAGAAGATCTTTTCTTGTGCAGAGTTTTCTTTTTTGCTATTCTGGGTTTTTCAGTTTTCCATATAAAATTGAGAATTTTTTTCTTTCAAGGTCTGTAAAAAATAGTCTTTTTATTTTGATGGGAATTTCTTTGGAAAAGTTTTAAGCACTTGGATATTAAATAACACTTGTAACAGCTCTTAGGGTCAAGAGAAACATCATGTTGTAAATAAAAATATGTTGTTATTTACACAAACAAAAGGCACCAATGAGGTGACAATGCTCTGCTAAAGCAGTGATTAAAAGAACACTAGGCACAGTTTAACATGGTAGTGGTGTACCTTGGAAGTGTAAACTGCCTGCTAGTGAAGGGCTGCTGCTTCTTTCCTGTCAATAGACTTTTACAAGGGAGTTGATACAAAGCAAGAACAATTGGGAAACGAAGGAAAAACACCATTAAAGTAAAAAATAGAATACAAACTGACAAAAATTTAAAAATACAAATTGGTCCTTTGAGCAGACACTAAAATTCCTAATACCTCAAGTTATAAAGACTCTGCCATTTCAGAGCTCTGTCATAGAAAGCAAAACAAAGTGACGTTGCATGAACACCAAAGTGGTCAAAGTAAAGGAAAGAACAAATTCTTGGAAACTATTGGCTACTATAAGAATTCGGGCTAACAAAAATTAATTAACCAACATCCATTAGAAAAGACACTCAAAGTACAGAAGATTTTAGGTGCAGATAGCATCATATAGGAATTTCATCATATCCTCAGGGGGAAACCGTACCAGTTCTAAAAATATGTTCAAGAAATAAGAGGAGGGAGAAGAGACAATTCCATTATTTCAAAGCTGTATCTCCCTGATACAGACAGGTAAGGATATTAGAAAGAAAGACATCTACAAGCTGAGATCCCACATGGACAAAATAGCAAAACTCTTATCAAAACATCGACATGCTCAATTGTTTTTATATATAATTTTACACACGTTGAGAAAATTTCTATCTCTTAATTTGCAGTGTTTTCCTACTAGTGAAGGTAAAATTTTGTTTAAAAATTTTGAATTTATTGAGATATTATGTTTCTCTTTTGAATTAATGACCTAGTGAATTAGAATGATAGAAGTTTTGGGTTATTTTATTTAAGTTGAAACAACTATGATTTTCTAAGGCAAACCAATCTGGTCATAATATATCACTTTAAAAAATAATGAAGACAGAGAAAATATTTAGTAGAATTGCAACCTCCATTTTCAATTGGAAACTCTAATAAATATCTAAGGGTACAAAGATAAGTTATTCTGATAAAATAATTTTTAAAATTTCTGTTGCCAGCACTATTATAGCTAATAGTGCAATGTAGTTATGTCCCCAGGAATGGCATGCTTGATCTCAGTAATTACTTTCAATGTTGTAAGTTACAAACCATAGCCAATAATGAAGGAACAGGCAGAAAGGAATGGCATATGTGTGTTGGAAAGAAGAATAGGAACATCTTTATTCACACATGTATTGTTATATTTTCAACCTCCTTAAGGATTCCATGTAAAAGCTACTAGAACTATTAAGTGAGTACAGTAGGATCATGGGGCTGCAATGTTGGCATACAAAAATATCTGTTGCTAAATATTAGCAATGGCCAGCTGATATCAAAATGTAAATAACATCATTAACAATATAATTAAAATGAACAAGCATTTTATCCTCACTTATGACAATATTTGTGTAAGAATTTTCTTTTGGTAGAAACTTAAGCCATTCTACCTTCATGCCAGAATATAGAGGGTGGTTCTGATGTGCGACAGAGTGTTTGCTTGGTACTCATAAGCCCTTCCGTTCAATTTTAAGTACTGTAAAATTAAAACAATAATAACAATAAAACATGTAAAGGGCATAAAGTAGTCCAAAATATTCCTACAAAAACAAGTCATAATATAAAACTCATTCAAGGTTTACTATTAAGATTATAAGTAAGAAAACAGGGCTGGCTTAATAAGGGCACTGAATAATGGGATATAAAACAAACCTACAAAAATAGTTAAATATTTGTGACTCATTGGTTTATCATAGGCAGCGGTATAGGGTGAATTGGGGCCAATTATGTTGACCTTTCATGTTTTCTTGTGACTTTCTTACAGTTTATGACAAAAGGGAGCATGCTGTTGCAAAAGATTCTTTAACTGATCTTAGAATCAGGAAACTGTCTGAGACCATAAAACCAGATGAGGAAGGCAGAACAGGAAATCAGAGAGGTGACACAGGAGTAAGACAGGGAGATTTAAATTGTGAAAGGATTCAACCTGCATCTTCCATCCTCAAGATAGAGGGATCACATGAAAGCATGAGAAGAAAATTAGTTCTAGCAATCTGGGTGTGGAAGATAATTATGAGCCCAGATGATGAGATTTTAATTTTAACACAGAATGTGAGCTAAACTCTAGATAAAAGGTGTAAGACCTACAAATTGAGATAATAAATGAACGATATTTTAACTGATGAAGTTTGTAGGAATTTCCTGCTGTGAAGGAATATGCACAAGAAAGTTTTAAAATTAACAGAGAAATAGTCGTTTCAGCGAACAGTGCCAAGAAACAACTCTATCCATATTCAAAGAAATGGACTCAGACAGAGTATCACCCATCAGTGATAAACACATGAACCAAGCTCAAAGATTTTATGAAGAAAACAGGGATGGTAATGTCCATAATCATGTGGCTTAGGCAGATTTCCAAATCACAGAGCATAGAAGAGAAAGAGTTAACATTATCTCGCAAAAATCAATACTTCCTGATCTTTAATAGATATTGTTCAGAAAGTGAAAGATGAATCACTGATCTGCCTTAAACATAATCTGGTAAGACACTGTTGCAGAGCATAAAGAGAATACATACTGGGTAATGGGCATTCATGATGACACAGTTCTCACTACTTATCCACTACAATGGGTGAAAATAAGAGTAGTAATAAAAAAGCTGATGATTCCAAAAAGAGAAGTTATTTATACCATTGGTGGGAATACAAAATGCTATAGAAGGATTTCTTGTTAAATGAATGGAAACACTTACTACATACTCCAAAAATCTCTCTCCAGTATGTGTAGCTAAGTATGCATAGCTAAAATGAAAGAAATTACATGTCTGTATAATGGCCAGTATATGGATGTTTCTAAAATCTTTATTCAAAATATTCAATGCCTAGAGGAAATGAATGACAAGAATGTTTTAAGCCACTACTCAGGAATAAATGACTGAATTTTGACATATGAAACCACATGAATTCATCACCAAAACATTATACAAAATGAAAGAATCCAGTCACAAAAAGCTACATATTCTATGTGTCAGTTTATATGACAATTGCCTATTTCACTGGGTTTACTTCCTATAACTAAAAGGAAATAGGCAAAAAGGTTGGTCTTGGCTTACAGTCTGGAGAATCCAGTCCCTGCAAGTTTGATCATACTTTTTGGAGAAAAAGAAAGAAAGAAAGAAAGAAAGAAAGAAAGAAAGAAAGAAAGAAAGAAAGAAAGAAAGAAAGAAAGAAAGAAAGAAAGAAAGAAAGAAAGAAAAAGAAAGAAAGAAGAAAGAGAATAGGTACATGCATATAGTCATTTGCACGTACGCACCCCCCCACACACACACACACATAATAGGAGGTACACACAATGAAACAAGCATGCATACACATCAACCAGGGAGCAGAGTACAGGAAGGGGAGCTTAGGGCTTTTTTGGTCTACTTTAAGAGCATACCTCCAGAGATGTGGCTGTCCAGATCGTGGGAGCAAGGGGGAACACAAAGTAATTTTCAGACCAATAGAAATGTTTTACATTTGGCTGAAACACAGATGACTCATCAGGCTTTATGGTTTCAAATAAAGATTTTTTACTATGTAAATTAAGCCTCAGAGTCTTGCCTCAATATAAAAAGCTTATAAACGATAATCTACTATTGAATATGAAGCAGAACAATGAAAAAATACTTGTGCTGAAAAAAATTGTAGAAAATTTAAACACCAAAATGTATATTTAAGAAAATTATGTTACACAATATTTCATTTAATCAATTATCTCAAGAAACAGAAGCAACACAGAGATTATAATTGCATGGTAAAATTTAAAACTAGAAATAAGATATCTAAGAAACGCCTGGGATTCAAAGTACCTAACCTGTGATTGAGATAAAAATAAATAAACTAAAAAAAAAGATATCTAAGAAAAGGCCAGTAGAAGACATAGTGCATTAAAAATAGAGGGAGGCAATGAAAACAGTAAGAAAACAGGTATAATGCCCCTTTAAAAATCCATGTCCTGGCAAGGCTACTCCTCCCTCAGGGGGCGTAGTCAAAGAGCCAGCCACTGAGCTCATGCCAGAGACAGTCCTTCTTCCCCTTAATAGAGAACCCACTTGGACACTGAGCTGCCATGGGCAGCCTTACCAGTCCACAGAGGAGAACATTGCAGCCAGTCCTGATGAGAACTGATAAGCTAGGGTCAGATGGAAGGGGAGGTGGACCTCCTCTATTGGTGGACTTGGAGAGGGGCATGAGAGGAGATGAGAGAGGGAGGGTGGGTCTGGGAGGAAATGAGGGAGGGGGTTACAGCTGGATGAAAAGCGAATAAAATGTAATTAATGTAAAAAATAAAATTTAATTAAAAATCCAAGTCAAAGGGTATATTCAGTGCGAAATACCAACTCAAAAGACACACTCACTCAGTACTAAATATTAAGTCAAAAGGCACACTAAGCACTGAAGTCAGTTGCACACTAATACTAAGTATTAAAGCTTATGTAATCCTAAGGACCTGAGTTTGGATGCCCAAACACCCATCAAAACTGGACATGGCAATAAATGACTGTCCTACCAGCATTGGAGAGGTTGAGACAGGAGATTCTGTAGCCAGATTAGCTGATGGTGAGTTACAGGTTCAGTAAGAATCATTTCAAAAATAATGTAAGAGTAGTAGAGAGAAATCCAGTGGTGATCTTTGAGCTCTATAGGTGTATGCATGAGTGCACAACACACACACACACACACACACACACACACACACACACACACACACACACACGAGAGAGAGAGAGAGAGAGTGAAAGAGAGAACAAAATCCAGTCCACTCTGAGAGTAGAAAGTTTATGTATAAAATTTATAACAAAGAGCTTCTATTCAAAATACATTTCACAAAAAGCTCTCAAAAATCAGCAATAAAAAGAAACAAAGAAAAAGAAAGAAAAAAAGAAAACCATGTAGTAAGCCGGGAAAACTCTGAACAGGCAGTTTATGAAAGAAACTAGCCAGGAAAGAAGATAAGCATATGAAAAGATGCTCAATATCATTATTCCTTGGGAAAATGCAAATAAAATTCGCACAGAGACAGCACTGCACAATTACTACCATGGTACTGTGGGTAAGCAAAATAAAACTTGATATGCTGAGATTTTGGCAAGGATTCATTGCAGCAGGGGCCATCATTGCTACCTGCCAGTTTGAAAATGGCACAGCGATTACCTGAAAAATCAGTTGGAAATTTCCTATGAAATTAAGCATATAGTTACAATAGCATATAGTCATTTCATTCAGGTATTTACTTCAGAGAAGTAAAAACTGCACTTATCCTAAACCTTAAATGTGAATGATAATAGCTTTATTCACACCAACCCACATTCACTTCAGTGGGCGAATATTTAAAGTGCAGTACATGGAAATGATGAGATACAACTTTGCAATGGGAGAGATGAACTGCTGACACAGGATAGCATGGGTGGACACCCATGACTAAGGACGCACAAAGATCCAACAAAAAAAGAGAACTTCAGACCTATCTCTCTTATGAACATTGATGCAAAAATACTCAATAAAATACTTGCAAATCGAATCCAAGAGCACATAAAAGATATCATCCACCATGACCAAGTAGGCTTCATCCCAGGCATGAAAGGGTGGTTCAATATACGCAAATCCATCAATGTGATCCACCATATAAACAAACTGAAGGAGAAAAACCACATGATCATCTCCCTAGATGCTGAAAAAGCATTTGACAAAATCCAACACCCATTCATGATAAAGTATTCTTAGCAATTTTAACAAAACTGATTCTACATTTTAACATTTTTCAAGATTAATTTTTTTTAATTTTTATATTTTTCTTCACAACTTATTCATTATATATCCTGATTGAAGCCCCCTCCCTCGACTCCTCCCAGTCCACCCTTCCTCCGTCATCCCCCATCCCTTTCGCCTGGTAAACGGAAAGGGGGAATTCTCATACTCTGCCACCTGCCTATAGCTTGTTAAGTCTCATCATGGCTGCCTCAATCCTCTTCCTTCGTGGCCTGGCAAGGCCACATCATCAGGGAAAGTGATCGCAGAGCAGTCAATTGAATTCATGATAGAGGCAGCCCTTCTGTATCCATTCCTCTGTTGAGGGACGTGTACATTCTTTACAGATTCTGGCTATTACAAATAAAGCCACTATGAACATAGTTGAGCAAATGTCTTTATTGCATGGTGGGCATCTTTTGGGTATATACCCAGGAGTGGTATAGCTGGATCTTGAGGTTGTGCTATTCTACAATTAATAAATGGAACCTTGTGAAACCGAAAAGCCTCTGTAAAACAAAGGACACTGTCATAAGAATAAAATGACAGCCTACATACTGGGAAAAGATCTTCACCAATGCTATATCTGACAGAGGGCTAATACCAAGAATATATAAAGAACTCAAGAAATTAGATACCAACAAACCAAATAATCCACTTAAAAATGGAGTACAAAGCTAAGCAGAGAATTCTCAACAGAGGAATATAGAATGGCAGAGAAACATGTAAAGAAATGGTCAACGTCCTTAGTCATCAGGTAAATGCAAATCAAAACAACTCCATCAATACCCATCAGAATGGCTAAGATCAAAAACTCAAGTGACAACACATGCTGGAGAGGATGTGGAGAAACAGGAAACCCCCTCCATTGCCAGTAGGAGTGAAAACTTGTAAAATCACTTTGGAAATTAATTTGACACTTTCTTTTATTTATTTTATTTATTTATTTATCTATTTATTTATTTATTTTTATTAAGTACACTTTATTCACTTTGTATCCCCCATAAACCCCTCCCTCCTCCCCTCCCAATCCCACCTTCCCTTTCCCTTCTCCACACATGCCCCTCCCCAAGTCCACTGATAGGGGAGGTCTTCCTTTCTTTCTTTCTGATCCTAGTTTATCAGCTTTCATCAGGAGTGGTTGCATTGTCTTCCTCTGTGGCCTGGTAAGGCTGCTCCCCCATCAGGGTGAGGTGATCAAAGAGCAGGCCAATCAGTCCATGTCAGAGACAGTCCCTGTTCCCATTATTATGGAACCCACTTGGACACTGAACTGCCAAGGGCTACATCTGTGCAGGGGCTCTAGGTTTTCTCCATGCATGGTACTTGGTTGGAGTACGAGTCTCAGGAAAAACCCCTGTTCTTAGAGTTCTTGGTTCTGTTGTTCTCCTTGTGGAGCTCCTGTCCTCTCCCTATCTTACTATTTCCCACATCTTTCGTGACATTCCATGCACTCGGCCCAAAGGTTGGCCGTAAGTCTCAGAATCTGCTTTGATATTGTGCAAGGCAGAGCCTTAAACAGGCCCTCTGTGACAGGCTCCTAACTGTTTCCTGTTTTCTTCTTGTTCTGATGTCCATCTGCTTTGCCTTTCTGGTTGGGGATTGAGCATTTTAGCCAGAGTCCTCCCTCTTGATTAGTTTCTTTAGGTGTACAGATTTTAGTAGGTTTATCCTATATTATATGTCTATATGAGTGAACAGAACACCAACAGCACACACTCTAAGAGCAACAATCAATAAATGGGACCTCATGAAACTGAAAAGCTTCTGTAAAGTGAAGGACTCTGTCATCAAAACAAAACGACTGCCTACAGATTGGGAAAGACTCTTCACCAACCCTTTATCTGACTGAAGGCTAATATCCAGTATATATAAAGAACTACAGAAGTTGAAAAACAACAAATCAAGTAATCCAATTAAAAACGGGGAACAGAGCTAAACAGAGAACTCTCGATAGAGTAATATCGAATGGCAGAGAAACACTTAAAGAAATGCTTAACATCATTAGCCATCAGGGAGATGCAAATCAAAATGACCCTCAGATTTCACCTCACACCCTTCAGAATGGCTAAAATCAAAAACTCAAGTGACAATGCATGCTGGAGAGGTTGTGGGGAAAGGGGAACCCTCCTCCATTGCTGGTGGGAATGTAAACTTGTATAATCACTCTGGAAGTCAATCTGGTGCTTTCTCTGACAACTAGGAATAGCACTTCCACAAGATCCAGCTATACCACTCCTAGGCATATATCTGTAAGAGGCTCAGGTACAGAATAAGGACATTTGCCCAACCATGTTTGTAGCAGCTTTATTTGTAATAGCCAGAAACTAGAAACAACCCAGATGCCCCTCAACTGAGGAATGGATACAGAAATTGTTGTACATCTACACAATGGAATATTACTCAGCAATAAAAAACAAGGATATCATGAAATTTTCAGGTAAATGGTAGGAGCTGGAAAGGATCATCCTGAGTGAGCTATTCCAGAAGCAGAAAGACACAAATGGTATTTTCTCACTCATATAGACATATAATATAGGATGAACCTACTAAAATCGGCACTTTCTTTTTCTACATTTTTAAAGATTTTTTTCCAGAATTCAATTTCTGAATCAAACAATTTCAAACTATGTTGAGAATCTCTGAATATAAAACCCCAAGAGCAAAATATCTGAGATAAAATAAGAGTGAGTGGATTCTGCATTTAGAGTTACTATAGTGTCTGTTTGCATGGCAGACATGGGTTAAAGCTGTAGCCAGGGCATCCCTATGATATGACAGGCTTTTACTGGCATGCTCCCAAGTCTATTAGAGAGAGTGACATTCTATTTTTGTTTGTTTTCTGCTCTAAGTACTTATGAATCCTAATGGTAGATCTGTGAAGCAGATGATAGGATAGATTTTTATCCAGCACACCTCTTCAAAGTATGTAATTTTTCCTTACGTGAAATCTTAGGCTGTGCATCTCTTTGATTTTCAGCCCTAAGCTCCATGGCAGGCTGCATTAAAGCAACTCTTCTCACAATCAAGGATATGTTATGAAGGGGGCTTTTGCTGCTTTGTTAACAATTGGCCAAATATGTTCCAAGCTACCAACTAATGGCTGGCCTTCTGGAATAACTCTCGGAGATACGCACAGTGTGAGAAGGTTCCACTCACAGACATGTTCACATATTTCATTGTACTGTGAAACACGAAAGCAACTAGCCTCTCAAGAATACTTTGTGTAAATCTTTGAACACCAGTACATGACATATGGACCCCTGGTAACTTGGAGGATATTACAAAATTATTTCAGAAGTCCTATGTGTACACAGAAACCATGCTCTTCTTCTGATGACTTGTATGAAATGTATCTGACTAATGATAAGACAAATGATTTGTCAAATATCTTGGACATTCCTGAATCATAGCCTTATTACATTTCTCTAATGGAAAAAATATTACTATTATTCAAATTACACTTTCATTATTGTGAGAGTAAAAGGGATATTTTTCCTTTCAATGAATTTCTTGCCATAAGCTCAAAACTACTAGGACTGGAAATCATGACCAGCATAATTATTTCCACTCATTCTTACAACATAGAGAGGAATGTCTGGTATCTTGGGGAAATTTTATACTTGGACAAGCATGCTTAAAATATTTTAAAAGACCATATTGAAATTACACTTTAAAGATACTCCTTAATCAAAACCAGAGTAAACAGTGTGCCTAACTGTCAGGTATTAGATACCAGCACCACAGAGAACAGTGCCCTCTGAGCTAGTGGAGGCCTCAGGATGGAGGGGTACTTGCAGAGTACATGAAATAGATCACACCAAAGCACTTTGCCAGTCTCTTACCCTGTTTTCTTCACTTGGGTCCTTGCTCTCGTTCACTCAACTGACCACCTCAGCAAAAGCAGAACACTCCAGCAAGAGGTCAGTAATCTGAATGTCAAATAAGCACGTTTCTATTTTTATTACTTGTAGACTAATTACAAAAGGTAAGAGATATTTCTCAAGAGAACGGTGAAGAGCTTCATGGCAGAGCCTTACTGTGGTTTAGCACAGGTGTCAAAATCTACTGAGTTTTTCAGTAATGGACACAAAACTTCACACAGAACTTCTAGTTCTGTGCCAGGCAGAACTAGAGAGTCTGTAGCCTATGGGGTCCTACACGCAAGAGTGTAAACCTCTGAAATCCTGGTCTGATGCTGCTATTGAGAACATGGCTTCCAGACTGTATTTGAATTAGCCCTAAATACAGGGTCAGGGAATGCTGTAACATGTCTCAGCACAATGCAGAACAAGTCAGTGACATATAGCTGCTTTGTTCATCTCAGTGCTTAACAGTAGACTGACAGCTAATGAGGGTGAAGTTACATGGTCCACAGGATGTGGTGATGGTGGGGTGTTGACATCGTGGACTTTGAAAGATGAAGGACAGTAGATTTTTAAGGTTTGAGTTTCTCAGGTGTCAACAGCTAATTTCCTCTCAAATACAGAGACAGAAGAAAAATGCCTCTCGTGCATACAATGCATAGAAGGGTCATGATCAGGGGCCACTGACAGTCAATGGTTGCTGTGAGCCCTGCAAATGTACCTGGTTTTGCCGGACAAGGGGTAGCAGTGATAGTAAGTGGCCAAAGAAGCAACTGTGGATTACAAATGAGTTTCATTTCTTTACATTTCTCAGTCGTGTTACATGCACTGGCAGAATGGGGATTCTGATAAGTAATTCTGAAGTTCTCATAGTCTAAGCCAGAGCATATAATTCCTAAATGTAACATGCTCAGTCAGTTGCTTTTATATGATTTTAGGACTGGCCTTTCAGTATTGATTAATCAAGTGATATGCTACTCTGTGAGGAAGGTTATTTCTCCAACTCAAAGCATTCATTCCCTAGTTGCCTATAGTTCTTTGTGTGGGGTTGAGACCTCATGGGCTTTTCCCTGTGCTTTTTGGCATGTCCATTGGTGTCGTCATTGTTCAGCTGATGTCCATGCAGCCACGTAAGTGAGACGTTATGGAAGTAGCTTCTTACATTACTAAAAGTCACAATCTCACAACAGTTTCCTTGATATTCTGCCTTGTACAATCTTTTTTGCCCCTATTCACCAATATCCCTTGAGCCTTAGGTGGGAGTGTTTTGTAGATATAGCTCTTGTGATTTATCCACAACTCTGCATTCTGATTCTTTGAACTTTTCTGAAGTAATCTCCATTTGTTGCAAAGAGAAATATCCTTGATGAGGAGAGAAGACTTTGTTAAATTTTGCATTTAAGGACAGACATTTAGATTGTTATTAGGGATTATACTTGTTTGGAAAAGTGTTAGTTATGTTTTCCTTCAATGGCCATGATGGCACAGGCACTAAGTAGTTATCTAGGTTCCCAGTACAAGCATGGTTTCCCTCTTGCGGTATCTTAGAAAGCTTTGGTTACTGCCAAGGAATGAGTGCCAGTACTGCACCCTTAGTGTTATCACACCATGATGGAAGCTGGTTGTTGATGTGGATCAAAGGTGTCATAGTGGGGTGTCATAGTTGGTTGCCACTCTCTTTCTCATGTGTCTTCTGGCATAATGGAAGTTAGTCCTTAAGGAGAAGGCTTTAAGATCAAATCTAGCTCTGGGACCTCAGGGCTGTTTCTGACATTCATGATATTTCAGCAATAGGGGCATATGTTTCACCCCTGGAGGGCAACTAAAGACTGGATATTTGAAGCTCCCTTAAACAACCCAGATGAACAACTCAAAAGAGATCTTCTCATGTCTGGTATTGCTTTTGTTTGTTTTGTTTTGTTTTTTGAAGTTGTCCTTGACTCTTACTGGGGGAGATAATAAAAGTTTATGTTCAAGTACACAACAAGGACATTGATCAACCATGTTTGCAACAGCTCTATTCGTAATAGCTAGAAGCTGGAAACCACCTAGATGTTCCCCAACAAAGGAATGGATAAAGAAATTGTGGTACATTTACACAGTGGAATACTACTCAGCAATTAAAAATAAGGAAATCATGAAATTTGCAGGCAAATGGATGGAACTAGAAAATATCATCCTGACTGAAGTAACCCAGAAACAGAAAGAAACACATGGTATATACTCACTCATAAGTGGATGTTAGACATATATTATAGGACACACATACTCAGATCTATACTCCTAAAGAAGCTAAGCAACAAGGAGAACCCTAGGAATGATGCTTAATCCTCATTCAGAAGGGCAAACAGGAGAGATATTGGAAGTGGGAGAAGACAGGGAACAAGACAGAAGCCTTCCACAGAGGGCCTCTGAAAGACTCTACCCAGCGTAGTATTGAAGCAGATGCTGAGACTCATAAACTTTGGGCAAAGTGCAGAGAACATTATGGAAGATAAGGGAGGTAGAAAGACCAGGAGAGAACAGAAGCTCCAGGAGACCAACAGAACCAAAAAAATATGGGCCTAGGGGTCTTTTCTGAGACTGATATTCCAACCAAGGACCATGCATGAAGGGGACCTAGATCCCCTGCTTAGATGTAGCACATAGGCTGCTCAGTCTTCAAATGTGTTCCCTCGTAAGGGGATCAGGAGCTGTCTTTGACATGAACTCAGTGGCCAGTTCTTTGATCACCTCCTCCTGCAGTGTACAGCCTTGTCAGGCCACATACAAAGATGAGAAGATGATACAGCTAGTCCTGATGGGACCTGATAGGCTAGGGTCAGATAGAAGGGGAGAAGGACCTCCCTTATTAGTGGACTAGGAGAGGGGCATAGGAAGACAAGAGGGAGAGAAGGTGGACTGGGAGAAGATGAAGGAGGGGCCCTCAGCAGGGATACAAAGTGAATAAATTGTAATAAATAATAGATAAATAAAACGTTTTAAAAGTTTGTTAAAACTGTATGTATTTCTACAAATAATTAAATTTATTATATATTATTTTTATCTTCCATGTTGACATTTATTACATGAATAACATTTCTAACAAAAACAAGTTCAATAACACAGTTCACATTGACATGTTCATTTTGATCCATTAGCCAATTTGGGGAAAACCATATTGATCAAAGTGATAATAATTAGAAAGCATCTTTCCTTGTTACACAGAGCATCTAACTACTCAAAGCCAGTATCCGAAATCCAGCTGCAGCATTGTTTTACATTTTCCTAAATGTAGTCATTTACACAATTAAAAACCCTCTTGGGTGAGAAACCAAAAACACAGAATAAACCTATCATAGTAAATACCCGTGCATCTACACCGAGTTCTTCTATATTTGCTTACTGAGTTTGTAAGCTACTCCAACAAACTCTCAAATTTTGGGAACATTTTTGGTATCTTGATCCCTAGATTTTAAAATTATCATAGTATTTTTTGTTTTTTTAAGATAAACATTTAATAGTACGATTCATTATAGGTTTTAAAAACATCCTATGCTCCTTTCTTCTTTTTCTGTATTTATCTCCTTTCTCCCCCCAAATCCACCTTTTCTCCATATCCCCTATGAAGTCACTTGTATCCCCATGAAGTCACTGATACCCCTTTAACCTCGTCCATTCTTAAACCTCTCATAAACCACAGCAGCCTTAGACATCCGAATAGATTCGTGCCCATCTTGTAATGCAAAATGTATTCCATCAATCTCCTAGAGTCTATAATCTTAATGGTTCTAACACTGTTCAGAAATTAAAGTTGACAGTCTCCTCTAAAAGTTGAAGAGACAAATGCCAAAATGTAAACAACTATAAAATCAAAACAGAGTTACACACTTCCAAGATCCAGTAGAACAGAGTAAACATTTCTTTTGCTAAGGATATTCTCTAATAGCAATCAAATAACTAAGAAAGAATGAAAGAAAGGAAGAAAAATAAAGCAAGACTTAAAAAGACAAATAATAAATCCTGCTGGACTTGGAGAGGGGCATGGGAGGAGATGAGGGAGGAAAAGTGGAATAGGAGGGAATGAGGGAGGTGGCTAGAGCAGGGGTATAAAGTAAATAAACTGTAATTAATATAAAAAATAAATTACAAAAGAATGAATCCTGCAATTGCACATATATAGCATGTAAGGCACATGGTGTTTGGAAAGTTAGTTTCATCATGTCTGAGTATCCATGTCTCCGTGCACATGCTATTTATGGCCTTTTTCTGGGGTTGGCTCTGCTCACTCTCTGTGGATTTCTTTGACACATAGTCCATATTATTGGTATCCTCAGCTTGCCTGCATGTGCATCTTAACTTTGGAATTACACTACCTGCTTCAGGCATGCATGAGGATAACATTAAATTCTTCCCTTAGCTGAAGGAGCAGCTGGGGTACTGTGGACCACAGATGGAATGGTCTTTGAGTGCAGGGGTGGCTAAACACAACAAAAGAATATCCCAGGCCTCAAGTTGCAAAGAAGTCCTAAGAATCTCTTCTCCAAGACAAAACAAAACATAACAAAATCTAATTATGTAGGACTGTTGTACTCTTGAGCCAATGATGGATTTGGTCTACCCTTGTGGCTTTCTTCATTTTATTCAACACTAGGTGACTGACCTTTTAAAACCACCTTAATCTCTTCACCAGCTAAACTTTCCTGTGTAAACTTTAGATATGCTTATTTTCAGGACAAGTTTTTCAGATCTTTCTGGTTTACATTTTGTTCACAAATCTCATGTAAATGGGAAGGAATGCTTCCAGCAATATCACTGTTCAGCCTACGTGCCATCCACGTTTAAATCTCCTTTACAAGATTAATTCATCTACCATACTCAAAATTAAACAGCCTTCTATATGGTCTTAGAAAATGGATACAATGCAGACAAATTGTTTGCCACAGTGTAATATAAATTACCTCTATTCCAGTTCTGAAGAGAGTATTCATTCCCTTCTGAAACCTTCTGAGTCTGGCCTTCACTTTCTTCATACCTGTCAACATTCTGTGCCTCTGAATTCTCACCAGCATTGCCCATTAGGTCCCATTTGCAATATTCTGAGCTATTCTCTTCTGCTTCTTCAAATATCTCCTCACTCCTTTTATAAATCAGTTCCTCCTGTTTAAGAACCATATGGACAATTAGTATTAAGAAAATGTGATTTCTGGTACCAATTGTCTATGTCAGTGAAACATTTCCCCACTATTCCAAATTGCTAGAGCTAAAACAAAAGCAGAAACATCTATTTTGACTCATACTTCAGTCTCTGATAGCAAGGAGATAGTAATAGTGCGGGTCACACCTGGCAATTTAAAGGCAGGAGAGAGTCATGGGGAGAACAGCAGCAGACTTGGATTTCTTCCATTTATTTCTACTGGATCCACATTCTAAAGAACATCTTTTATTGTTACACAATCTGTTGGGAATGCCTTAATAGACATACAAGAAATAAATTTTAGTAATTTTCTTAGTACATACAAATCTAATAAGTTTACCCTAAACTAAACCACCACAATTATTTTTTCTAATGATCATTTCATTGCTCATCCATAATTCTATCACCTTATGTGAAAATTCAAGCATTTACCATATAGACGTTAAAACATTTCTGATGTTTTCTAACTTCTGTTCCAATTTTTTGACATCTTTTCATCACGCTAGAGGTACTCTCTAAAAAGTAGTTTCACCCATTTCTTTCTATCCCAAAGGCCTCTGTGACCTCTTTCACACCAAATTTCTGTTTTTCTCTTTTATTAAATATAGGTTTTTTTCTCATAAAATATAATCTACACACAGTTCCCTTCCCTCTATACCTCCCAGTTCCTCATCACTTGCCCTCTTATCCAGATCTACTCGGCCCAGGGGTCTTTTCTGAGACTGATACTCCAACCAAGGATCATTCATGGAGGTAACCTAGAACCCCTGTGCAGATGTAGCCCATGGCAGCTCAGTGTCCAAGTGTGCTCCATTGTAAGGGGAACAGGGGCTGTCTCTGATATGAACTCAGTGGCTGGTTCTTTGATCACCCCCCACCCCCTGAGGATGGTGGACAGCCTTAGCAGGCCACAGAAGAAAACTATGCAGACAATCCTGCTGAGACTGGATAGGCTAGGGTCAGATGGAAGGGGAGGATCACCTCCCCTATCAGTGGACCATGGGAGGGGCTTGAGAGGAGAAAAGGGAGGAAGGACTGGATTGGGAGGGAATGAGGGAGGGGGCTACAACTGGGATACAAAGTAAATAAATTGTAATAAATAAAAATAAAAAGAACAGGCTTCTAAGAGATGCCAACAAAACATAACACAATAAAAAATAACAAAATAAAGCAAAAAAGATAGATAGATAGATAGATAGATAGATAGATAGATAGATAGATAGATA
>CM053760.1:1089032-1109615 GCA_028658305.1 Pachyuromys duprasi
CATATTTATCACCTTGCACAAAGCTAAATTCCAAGTGGATCAAAGACCTCAACATAAAACCAGACACACTAAACTGGTTAGAAGAAAAAGTTGGGAAGACCCTAGAACTCATTGGCACAGGAGACTATTTCCTGAATAGAACACCAACAGCACAGGCTCTAAGATCAACAATCAATAAGTGGGACCTCATGAAGCTGAAAAGCTTCTGTAGAGCTAAGGACACTGTCATCCGAATGAAACGACGGCCTACAGATTGGGAAAGGATCATTACCAATCCTACTACTGATAGAAGGCTAATATCCAGTATATATAAAGAACTCAAGAAGGTAAAAAGCAAGAAACCAAGTAATCCAATTAAAAAATGGGGCTTTTCATTTCTTATGCTGGGGTGCATTTAGACTGTCCTCTGAGAATCAAACCTGAATGGATAGGGAGAGAGATACAAATTCATCATAAAGAAACTGACTATGCCAAGAGATTTTGGCAAGGGATAATGTAGTATTTTGTGGACCATAAGCCCTATAAACTGTACTTCTGAGGAAAACCAAATCCTCCCAAACCCCCAGTTTGGTAATTCCAGGACTCTTTGGTACCCTTAGGAGTACTTTAGGACTATGTACCTTTGATGTAGGCTTTACTCCATTTCCCTGACATGTTTCTGCTTGGAACACATCCAGCCTTGACAATCTTACCTTTCAAAAGAGAGATCATAGAGGATCAGTAATAAAGTTCTCATGTCATATGACTCCTCCCTAAATGGCACAGTACTACAGAATTAACTTGTATCCAAGAAGCAATCTGAGCATCAATTTTGCCCTCATTTTTACCATCGCTTTTTGACTTGGCAAGTCCTTCAACTTCAGTGAGTATTTCTTTTTTAAGCTATGATTGAGATAGTAATACCTCTTCTGTCTATGGCTTTGTAAAATCTCATAGTTGTCCTAAATTCATGAACACCCTATGAGTCAAGTAGAAGCTGAAGATCATCTTGTAGTACTGGCAGGCTATTTTAGCAGCTACGAACTGATTCAACAGAGTTTAATCTTAATGAGTATGACTTTGAGTAAGAGTGGGAGAGGCCCTGAGTATACCTGTGAACATTTTCATACTTATCCAAACTTAGATTTTGGTCCGGTGGGTTTGTTGACTCCACATTGGGCGAGATTCCAAAATGCTCTTCATAAGGAACACCAAAAAGAAACCAGGGCCCATACTGGCTTTTGTTTACATTCTGCTTATGATTTTAATGCTGATCTGCACACAAAAGCCCTGTTTATGTCTTAAGTCTAACTCTCCTGTTTCACCTTTTAACCACTATGTCCATAGAATGATGTTCTGGGGGAAGTTTTAGGTACATAAAACCACATGTGATTGATTTTATACATTTGGAGACTGAAACAATATAGTACAAGGTGGTGGAAAAGGCAAACTAACAAATATAAACTCAGAGAATAAGGAAGCAGATCATGTAACTTTTATATAGCCTCACATAGACTTCCATTACTGTAATGGAAATTCCTTAAGAAATGTTAGTTTAGTTTGTTTAGATTATATTATTTAAGAGTTTGAAGACAGTTCTCGTTTCATTTCAACTTGGAGCAGTGTTTATAAAACTTCTTTAGGCCTTAAAGAAACAGCTGATGCATTTCCAGGACAGCCCATTTGGAATTAAAGACAGACCAGGCTCACAGTACTTAAGTAGATTATTCTCCCCTTGGGCCGACTCACGGTGAGGACAGGAGCATTGCTGTTTAAAAAATGACAATGAATAAAATCACAAAAAAACCCTCTGATGGCTAAAATTTTAGTTTTTAGCATCATAGGATAGGCCTAAGCTAATAATTGATTTAACCTCCGTAAGTCCTTCTTGGAACTATTAACAGAAAGACTAAGTCATAGCCTGGTAGAAGTAAATTTCTTTTGGAGAATCAGTCCTTGAGTGCCCCCTCCCTTTTTTTGGTTGTTTTTTTATTTATTTTTCTAAGAACTTTTTTACTTCCTAGGGTGCCACTGAGGAAATTATTGTAGCGGGTTCTTTAGTGGTACCCTTCGGCACAGAAAGACTTAATGAGTCTTCTAAATGCAAAGTTACTTTTCAGAAGAAACTTAAAAGTGGAGGGATTTAGCTATGCTCGCTGGAAAGATTCTGTACAGATAGAGGCAGGTAGCCAGGATGTGTTTTAAATGGAGAAGGCACTACTCCCTGAGAGGAACACAGCTTTCTGTGTCAGGTTGGTGCTCATAGCACTACATGCCGTTGATGGTAAGCGTAGCGTGCTGTCCTGCTGCTGCTGGGGGCTTCTCTGTACCTGTTCTGTTTTTCTGAGGCCAATAAACATGTGTCTTCTAGATTATTATGTTCATTTCTTTGAGAAAAGTAATCTGGGTCATGCTGTTAATAAACCAGTCATTTGGTATTGAGAACTAAGTAACAAATTCCTTCAGTCTTTCTAGTTTCTTTTAGACCTGTCTGTTTGTGTCTACTCCATGCAGACCTTTGCCATCTTTAGGATCTGCACCGTTGGGCAGTGCCAGTCAGTATCTTACCATCTGGAAGGCTGCTGAACTACAAGACATGGTTTCCAATCACACACAAATCCTCAACACCTCCGCGAAAACTACTTTTTAAAATTCCATGTCAAATTATCAAAGAGAGCCATTTGACTTGCAACGCTCTCCTTTTTAGCCTCACTCAATTGAAAATAGATTTTGAATGTAGGAGAAAACAAGCAACAGGACAGGAGCCTACCAAAGAGGGCCTCTGAAAGACTCTATATAGCAATGTATCAAAGCAGATATTAAGACTCACAACCAAGCCTTCTGCAGAGGGCAGGGAATAATATGAAAATAGGGGGAGTTAGTAAGACTTGGTGAGAACAAGAGCTCCATAAAAACCAAATAGATCAGGGCACAGGGGTCTTTTACGAGAAGGTTTCTCCAACCAAGGACCCCTTAGAACCAACTTAGAACCCCTGCTCAGAGGTGGCCCATGGTAGCTCAGTATCCAACTGGGTACTCTAGTAAGGGGAACAGGGACTATTTCTGTCATAAACTCAATGGCTGGCTCTTCAACCCTCCGCCATACACACCCGGGAGGAACAGCCTAGCTAGATCCCAGAAGAGGACATTGCAGCCAGCCCTGCAGAGACAAGATAAGCTAGGGTCAGATGGAAGGGGAGGAGGTCCTTCCCCATCAGTGGACTTGGAGGCAGGAAGGGAGGAGATGAGGGATGGGGCGAGTGGGAGGGAGTGAGGGAGGGGGCTACGACTGGGACTGGGATACAAGTACCTAACCTGTGATTAATATAAAAATAAATAAATTACATTTAAACAAAAAGAAAATAGATTTTTATCTGATACATTCTGAGTATAATTTCCCTTTCTCCCAGTTTCTCCAAGATCTTCCCCACTTTAGCACCCACCAAATCATTCTCTCATTAGAACACAACCAGGAGGCAGAAATAATAATAATAACGATAATAAAATAAGATAAAATAAAATCAAACGAAGTAGAATAGGACAAAACAAACAAATAGAAAGAATGAACCAAAGAAAAAGCACAAGAAATACATAGAGACTCTGAGACACACACATATTCACACACATATAACCCATTAAAACAAAACAAAACAAATAAACAAAAATCAGAAGCCATAATACAGAAGCAAAAGATCTGTAAGGGGGGAAAATGCCATGACAAAGCATTGTGAGACAAAGAACTCCCAAACCCCTACTGGTTTCTTTTGTATTTGTCATCTGCCGCTGTGCAGGAACCCACCCTTATGTGTTTTCTGTGCAAGTCTTTTGGGGAAACCTAATTTTCCCACTCTGAGCAGTTGTCAATTAAAAGCAGTTTCTGTTTTTTTTTCTCTTGTTATTTCTTATTATTTTCTTTTATCAAAAACAATTTTTAAATATATCCTGATTGCACTTTTTTCTCCCTCTACTCCTCCCAGTTTCTTCCCACATCCCCCATTTGGATTCATTTTTTTTCTGTCTCTCATTAGAAAAATAATAAAAATGATCAGGCTTCTAAAGGGTAATTTAAAATAAAATAAGATAAAACAAAAAGGAATACATTGGAATAGGACAAAACAAACAAACAAGCAAAAAAGCGCCCAAAGAGAGGCACAAGAAACAGACTCAGAGACTAACCCTTTCGCACTCAGGGATCTCATAAAAACACGAAACAGGACAGCATAACATATACCCAAAGGACCCATGTAGACCCTGTGCATTGAAATGGAAGTTTCTGGTTTCCTTGAAGACTCAGTTTCGTCATGTGATGTTTTGCTATAGGTTGGCTTATGAGAGGGATGTGATGTTTTGCTCTGAGATCCCTCGCGCAAGGTGTGTGACTTTGGCCAGCTGAGAACTTCCATGGGTGGGCTCTGAGGAAAGGATATATATATATATATATATATATATATATCTGCACAGTGAAACATCGATTTTTGAATCGCCATTGTGCTGATCCTCGTGCTTTGACACTTGACTTCGAAGGCAGAAATGCTCCAGAGAACCTCTCTTTGCAGACTGTGTGGCTGTGCATCTCTGTATTAGTTTCCATCTGCTGCAGGAGGAAACTTTTCTGAGCAAGGCACTGATCAATATAGTAGAATGTCACTAGGAGCCATTTTATAGCTACTTTCTTTACTCAATAGGAGTATTGAGTTTTACCATAAGTCCTGGCTATCAAGTTGCAGGTTCTTGGATACCCAAATAATGTCACTTATGCGTTCCAGCTCCTGGAGTAGGGCCTGAAGTCAAATCAGATATTGTTTGGTTATTCCTATGAGGTTTGGGCCACCATTGTACCAGTCTATCTTGCAGGCAGAATACCATTGTATGCCAAAGGTTTTGTTGTTGGACTGGCATTCACATTTCTCTTTTGGTAGTATGCAGAGTACCTTTCTGTACCCAAGATGCTAGCAAGCAGAGATGAAGGTTCTAGACAGGTGCAAGTTTGACTTCTCCATGTTTAGTGAGTACTTGGCATTAATTTGTAAAGAATAACCTATAACCATGACAACAGCCTAGGTTATTTGGGGGCTCCCATGGGACCACTTGGGCGAATAATTCAATTAGATGTAACCCAATCATGGTGCATTAAGCTTGATTTGGTGACAAGAGATGTCCATTTGTGGCTCTGTCTCACCTATTATTTGGTGTATTTCTTATATACATGCAAGTATATAATTTAGAAAACTAGTGTATTAGATTTCCATACTAATATCACATAGGCCCTCATTTTAGCTGGCTTTTTCTGAATCCCATCTCATGTCTACTTTGTCCCCTTCCCAACATGATCACCATGTTTCAGTCCCCTGCAATCTATCCATAACCATCTATTATATTTTCTTTTTCTAGAGGGAACTGTGTGCCCCACCACATCGTCTCTTACTCTATACCCAACCTCTGTGGGGTATTTATTATTTATTTATTACAATTTATTCACTTTGTGTCCTGGCTGCAGCCCCCTCCCTCGTCTCCTCCCAGTCCCAACCACCCTTCCTCTTCTTCCCCTATGCTCCACCCCTAGTCCACTGATAGGACCCCTATTCACCTTACTAGGGAACCCACTTGGGAACTGTTTTTTTTTTCTTTCTTTCTTTTTTTAATCTGATGAATTATATTTATTGACATAAATGAATGGGCAATGCGTTCTTGGTTTCTATTTTGTGGAATAATTTGAGACATACTGCATTGACTATTCTTTGAATGTCTGGTAGAATTCTGCAATAAAATCCTGTGTTCCTGGGCTTTTATTTTACCCCATTTTTTGGATGGAGGGATTTTAATGACTGTTTCTATTTGAATACTGCTTATAGGTCTGTTTAAATTGTTTTAAATTGATGTAGCTTTAACTTTGGTAAGTGGTATGTAAGAGAAAATTATCAGTCTTTTTAAGATTTTACAATTTGGTGGGGTATAGACTTTTAAAGTTTTTATGGATTTTTTCAGTGCCTGTTGTTATACACTTCTTTTTATCTCTATTGTTTATTTGTATAAGGGTTTGCCAATCATTAATTTTTTTTCTCAAAGAATTAATTCTAGTGTCATTGATACTTTGTATTGGTTGATTGTTGTTTCTTTGTTTGTTTAAATTGATTTCAGCCCTGGGTTGATTATCTCTTTGTTTCTAATACTTTTGAATGTGATTTTTCCCCCCTAGAGCTTTCGTGTGTGCTGTTAGGTTACTAGTTTGAGATTTTATTATTAATATTTTATTTTTTTCAATTTCTTATTAATTGCACTTTATTCACTTTCTATCCCCCCTGTAGCTCCCTCCCTTCTCCCCTCCCAACCTCTCCCTTTCTCCCCCTTTCCAGGCATGCCCCTCCCCAAGTCCACTGATAGGGGACGTCTTCTTTTCCTTCCTTTTGATCCCAGTCTATTAGGTCTCATCAGGAGAGGCCACATTGTCTTTCTCTGTGGCCTGGTAAGGCTGCTCCCCTCTCTGGGGGAGGTGATCAAAGAGCAGACCAATCAGTTCATGTCAGAGACAGTCCCTGTTCCCATTACTATGGAACCCACTTGGACACTGAACTGCTACATCTGTGCAGGGGTTCTTGGTTTTCTCCATGCATGCTACTTGGTTGGAGTATCAATCTCAGTAAGACCCCTGTGCTCAGATTTTTTGGTTCTGTTACTCTCCTTGTGGAGCTTCTGTACTCTCCAGAATTTACTATTTCCCACTTCTTTCATAAGATTCCCTGCACTCTGCCCAGAGGTTGGTCATAAGTCTTAGCATCTGTTTTGATAGTCTGCAGGGCAGAGCCTTTCAGAGGCCCTCTGTGGCAGGCTTCTAACTTGTTCCCTGTTTTCTCGTTCTTCTGATGTCCATCCTCTTTGCCTTTGTTTAATGTAGGCACATAGCACTCTGACCTTTTCTCTTAGAACTGCCATCATTTTATTCAGTTCTGGAAATCTTTAATTTCTTTCCTAATTTCCATATTTTCCTGCTTTTTATTCGATCGTGAATTGTTCAGTTCCCACGAGTTTGTAAACTGTCTGTTGTTGATACCAAGCTTTAATTCATGGCTGTCAGACAGTATGCAGGGTGTTATTTGCATTTTCTTATATCTATTGAGACCTATTTGGTGTTCCAGTGTATGGCCAATTTAGAGAAAGTTCTATGAGGTGCAGAGAAGGTATATACTTTTGTGTTTGGGTGAGTTTTTCTGTAAATTTTTGTTCTATTTGTTTAAAATGTCCCTTAACTCCAGCATTTCTCTGTTTAGTTTCTGTCTGTTTGGCCTGTCTATTGTTGGGACTGGGTTATTGATGTCTCCCACTATCAGTAAGTGAGGATCAATATGAGGTTTACATTGTAGTGTGTTTCTTTTATGAATTTGAGTGCCCATTTGTTTGGTGCATAGATGTAAAAAATTGCAATGTCCTCTTGGTAGGTTTTTTTTTTCCTCCAATGAGAATGTAATGTACTTCTCTATCTCTTCTGATTAGTTTTGCTTTGAAGTCATTTTGACAGAAATTAAAATGGTTATACTAAGCTTGCTTCTTAGATCCATTAACTATGACTATCTTTTCTCCATCCTTTGATCCTTAGGCGATGCCTATCTTTCATGCTAAAGTGTGTGTTTTGGATGCAGAACAAAAATGGTTCCTGTTTTTGCATCCATTCTTTTAGTCTGTATCTTTTTATTGAGATGTTCAGAATACTGATATTGAGAATTGTCAATGAGCAGTGTTTGTTGATTGCTCTTATTTGGTTGATGTTGTGGTGGTGGTGGTGATGGTGGTGGTGGTGTGGTGGTGTGTGTGTGTGTGTGTTTCCTTTTTTATTTGCTGCTCTGAGAGTACTTAGAAATAAGTGGTTTCTTGGGTGTTTTCCTTAGGCTGGAGTTTTCTTTCTAGCACCTTCTGTAGAGCTGGATTTGTAGACAGATAGTGTTTAAATTTAGTTTTGTCCTAAAATGTCTTATTTTCTCCATCTTTTGTGACTATATGTTATACCAGGTTTACTTCTGGGCTGGTGTCTGTGGTCTCTGAGAGTTTACATCTGGCTTTTAGAGTATCCACTGAAAAGTCAGGTGTAATTCAAATAGGCATTTATATGTTACTTGTTTTTCCCCCCTTGAAACTCTTAACATTTCTTTGTTCTGCAATTTAGTGTTCTGACTATTATGTGTCAGAAAGATGTTCTTTTCTGGGCCAGTATATTGGAATTCCTGTATGTTTTTTGTACCTTGATAGGTATTTTTATTTCAGATTAGAAAACTTTTCTTCTATGGTTTTGTTAAAAGTATTTTCTGGGCCTTTGACCTAGTAACCTTCTTCTGCTGCTATTCCTATTCTTCTGAAAGTGGGTCTTTTTATTTATTTTATTTTTATTTTTTTAATTTGTAAAGGACACTTGATATTATTTGTTTTATTTTATTAATTTATTTTTTATTAATTATAATGTATTCATTTTGTATCTCAGCTGTAGCCACCACCCCTTCCCCTCCAACTCCCCCCCTTCCTTCCTCCTCTCTTCCCATGGCCCTTCCTAAGTCCACTGATAGGGGAGGTCCTCCTCACCTTCCATCTTACCCTAGCCTCTCAGGTCTCATCAGGACTGGCTGCATTGTCTTTCTCTGCAGCTAGTAAGGCTGCTTCCCCATCAGGGGGAGGTGATCAAAGAGCCAGTCACTGAGTTCATGCCAGGGATAGCCCCTGTTCTCCTTACTAGGGAACTCACTTGGAGACTGAGCTGTCATGGGCTACATCTGAGGAGGGTTTCTAGGTTATCTCCATGCATGGTCCTTGGTTGGAGTAGCAGTCTCAGGAAAGACCCCTGGGCCCAGATTTTTTGGTTCCATTGGTCTCCTTGTGGAGCTCCTGTCCCTTCCAGGTCTTTCGATCTCCCCCTTCTTTCATAAGATTCCCTGCACTCTGCCCAAAGTTTAGCTATGAGTCTCAGCATCTGCTTTAATACCCTGTTGGGTGGAGTCTTTCAGAGGCCCTCAGTGGTAGGCTCCTGTCCTGTTCTCCCTGTTTGATCCCTCTTCAGATATCCATACATTTGACTTTCTGAATGAGGACTGATCATTCAATCCTTCTTGCTTAGCTTCTTTAGATGTACATATTTTGGTATGTTTATCCTATAATATATTTCTAATATCCACCTTTAAGTGAGTATATACCATAAATGTCTTTCCCCTTTTGGGATACCTCACTCAGGATGATCGTTTCTAGTTCCCGCCATTTCCCTGCAAATTTCATGATTTTTTTTTTTTGCTTGTAATTGCTGAGTAGTATTCCATTGTGCAAATATACCACAATCTCTGCATCCATTCCTCCATTGAGGGACATCTGGGTTGTTTCCAGATTCTAGCTATTACGAATAAAGCTGCTATGAATATGGTTGAGCAAATATCCTTGTTGTATACTTGAGCATATTTTGCATATATGTCTAGGAGTGGTATAGCTGGATCTTGAGGTAGCAGTATTC
The DNA here is from genome assembly GCA_028658305.1 of Pachyuromys duprasi. NCBI lineage: Eukaryota > Metazoa > Chordata > Mammalia > Rodentia > Muridae > Pachyuromys > Pachyuromys duprasi. Next base: position 1,098,490 of record CM053760.1, read on the forward strand.
TTAATTTTCTGAGGGTCTTTCTATAGTGTGCCAGATTTCCTTTTTTTTTTTTTTTAGATTTAATATTGTCTTTGACAGAGGTATCCACTTCTGTTGTATTTTCTGTTTGGGAGGGTTGCTTCTGAGGTTCCTGTTTGAGTTCCTAAATTTCTTTCCACATGTTTCTCAATTTGGCTTAAGGACTTGAACTGTTTTATTCATTCCCTTCACTTTTTGTTTATTTTTTCATAGATTTCTTTAAGGGATTTGTTCATTTTCTCTTAATGATCTCAATCATTTTCCTAAAAGTTAATTTACATTCTTTGTCTTGTGCTTCAGCTATGCTATGATTCTCAGGGCTTATTTTAGTAAGGTGTCTCACCTGTAGTGGGCTCATATTTTCCTGGTTGCTATTGTGTTTTTATCCTGATATCTAGGCATTGGTGTTTGGGGTGATTATCATTCTAGGTGCTGATATTTGGTCTTATCTTAGTTTGGTAGGAATTTTTTTCCTTGGTTTCTATTCCTATCTCCAATTTTTAGGCAGGTATAGTGGGTATGGGTAGCTTGATAGAGCATTTTTCTGATATTTTCCTAAATGTGGTCACTGGCATGTGTTTCTAGATATTGGGAGCTGGAAGGAATAGAAATGGGTCTGAGGTGGGCTGAGGGGGACCACAGTCTTCCTTCTGGATCAGCGTATTCCTCTATGAATGAAGACAGAGTCTGAGGAGGGGGCCACAGCAGGTATAAGACTGAATAAGAGCTTAGGACAAGGCTGAAGGAGAGGTTGGAATGTAGTGATCTACAGTGAGCCTACCTGCTTTCCTGGCTATATTATTATTAATTTTTGGATAATATATTTAAAAAGCAATAATAATAATAATTGAAAATAATAAATTGTAAATTTTTAATAATAATAATTATTATTATTTGTATGCACTTGTAGCCCCCTCCCTCATCTCCTCCCAGTCCCACTCTCTTCCTCCCCTATCCCTCTCCCCTAGTATGTTTTTGACTATGGTGATAGTCATGTAGGAAGACTTCTTTTTGAGAAAATTAATTTATTGACTTAAATGAAAAAAGTGTGAAGAGGTGGACGAAGATGTCCCAGAGGAAGCTTCCTTTAATGTTTTTCTCAGAGACACTCCAAAACATTCCAAAAGTATTAAAGATAAATTACTTGAACCTTCTCATATCACTTTTTATATCAAAGTTACCCATCAACAGCCTGCATGTCTCTAAAGTCTGGGCCAGAAACATAATGAAGAAAAATATTCCTTTCATCTAACTCTATGTTGAGCATATCATCATCATCATCATCATCACCACCGTCATCATCATCATCGTCAAGTTGTCAGTATCTGAAGCAAAGAAGCCCAAATACTGAAGTGCTCCAAGGTTCCCACACATTTCTGACACCAGTAGTGGAAGCCTCCTGCCTCATTTCATCATGGTCCTAGAGTTCTCCAAAGCCCTGTATTCCTATTTAACTATGTGCAGGGTTCATTTTCTGTTCCAAAGAAGCTTTAATTTCCCAATAACACAGTGTGTTCATTTCAAGCTCACTTTCCAGTAAATGAGGGAGAAAAGTTTAATTTATTTGTAATTTTAATTAGTATGTCAAATATTTGGAGGATTTATAGTTGCTAAGTAAAATTGCTTCTCTAATATAAATTCAGGGCAATTTCTTCAGCATTTCAAATACTAATGCTTCTCAAGCCTTAATATGCAACAAGATTACCTAGGATTTTTCTTAAAATAAAGATACTGATTAAATTCTGCATCTATCTGTTGGGGGCATGCTGGAGACTCCGTTTTTCTTAAGTAATCACAAATGTTGTAATAAAAGAGACTACAAGAGACCCTGAAGAACAACACCCAAGACCGTCCTGTAAAACACTGATTTTTACTGCATAGCTTAAATCCTCGTATAGTTAGTATAAGAGGTAAAAGAATGTATCAATGTTGGTTATATTAACAGAGATAAATTATCAAGTTAATAGCTACCTCCTGTTCTGATAAATTAATATTTATCATGAGTTCCAGGGACATTGGTAGGAGGACAGGAGCATGATCTTTTGTTGTTGTTGTTGTTTGTTTGTTTTTAATACTGAAAGCAATTTCAGTTGGAGTGATTTATGACTTAAGACCGAAAGCAGTATAATAGAACTAACAGAGAGGACAGTTATTACACAGGACACAGAACAAGGTCTTATTTATATTTTCAGTCTGAGCTAAAATGTGAAGCATGGCAGTAGAAGTACTTATCTCTTGGGACTTGAAGCATAGGCAACTATTTGATAAAAACTAAAGCAAGGGCCTGATGAACATGTCCAGGTTCCTCTCGAAGGTGCTGTGTAGGACAGACACACAGAGTCAGATGAAAGAGCCCTCCAGACCGAGCAAACGTGGGCCACAAATGTGGCTACATAGGCAAGGGAAAGATTTGAGCCGCCATACTTACGATCGTAGAAATGGGGCACAGGGTGTCTTTTAAGCTTGGCTATGGAAGATCATTAGTGAAAATCAGATCAGCCTAATTCAATTGTTTTTAGCCTTGGCTGATCACACAATCAGCTGGCTACCGGAAGCCCCTCCCTGCCAGGAACCCACCCTAAAAAGTTTGTTGTAATTGGCCTGCATTCAGGCTCAGGCATCAGCTCTTTCAAGTTTCCTAGGTGATTACAACATGCAGCGTGAACAGGGGCTGGATGCCATGTACTAAGCACCCTCAGGATAAAATTTCTCCTCTGTGGACTTGGCAGGATGTCTCCTTCCACGGCTGGGCCCCTTCACTCCGATGTGCAGGTTTGGACTAATCCAAACTTAGCACGTGATTGTCAAACTTCCGTGGGCATCAGAGGTCCCTCCAGGGTTTATAAAAGCATCTGGCCAATTCTGTGAAACAGAGGTGGGCTGTATGTGTGTATCCAGAGAGTTCTCTGACACTGCTCATGTTGGTCACCTGTGGATATGTGTTAAAGAACTAGGGCAAGTTTGGGATTTGAATATTAATGTCATTTGTATACAAGCAAGTGTGAGTCTTATATCTTCAGGATTTAAATTCCAGTTATGGAATCCAGACTTAGAGCACACCTCTATGACTCAGTCTTAAATTATATAACGGTTTGTTGTTTTTTTGTTTGGCTGTGTTTGTTAGTTTTATTATTTTTTTCCAGACAGGGTTTCTCTGCGTACCCTTGGCTGTCCTAGACTTGCTTTGTAGACCAGGCTGGCTTCAAACTCATAAAGATCTGGCTGCTTTTTCTCCCCGAGTTCTGGGATTGCAGCACACGCCACTGCTTTGGGCTACTGTGTGCCAGTTTAAATGACTGACTTTTTACTGTTTTCTCATTGTTGTATAACTTGATGGTCCAAATGTGGCACTTTCTAATTCAGAAGTAGAAAGCTCATTTCCCAAGGCTTCTAAACAGTGAATTACGATAAATGTCATTTAGAAGGTTTTCTTTGTTTTGATACTATGGAATAAGGAATTTGGAGTGTGGTTGTAGGAAACCTGAAGTCACTGTACAGATAAAGAAAGGCAGTGGCATTGCTCAGGGGAAAAGTGGAATAAATCATCATCAATATTAAGAAAATTTAACATAATTTATTAACTAAGTATTATACATGAAACTGAGCTATCAGAATCTTTAGCTTACTGGTATGTTAACAACCTAAAACTCCCATCACTAGTCTTAAATCAGTAAGATGTGTCTAACGCCTGAGCACTGGGAGTCATGGGGAGCAAATCAAGTGTCTAAGCTTGATCCTGTCCCACTTTTATCTTTTTGTAAAGGAACAGCTAGAGGCACAGATGGTTATCTAAGATTCCTCCATGTTCCTTAGCAGGCACTATGTTATCACATTATAGTAAGTTAGATTTCTTGGAGGAAGTGCAGTAATTCTTCCATGACATGAAGGAACTTCTATGCAGCTGAGATTAGAAAGCTATCAGAGCTCAGAGGAGACGCTGAGTGTGTCGCCAGAGCATTCCAGAAGCCTAGGAACTTATTTTAGGACAAGGTGATTTCTCATTTTTTTAGCACTCCCTCCTAGCAAAATTTCAGTGTGTCTTATTATTCTACTTCTTGGAAATGAGTCAAATAAAATGGCAAATATGCTTAGTGAGCCAAAGAAAACATTGGAATTCAATTTTATATTATTGGGTGTTTTATCTTCGTTTTAATTGCTAACAAAATTCTTTGTCTTTAAACATGAGATTGGCATTAAATTAATGGAATGATCTTATCTAGTCTCCTTGGTTCATAGTTCAGAGAATGATAAGCAGTAAGTAGACAGGGTCACAGCTGAGTCTTTACATGGCATGAACCATTGCAATTTCCTTTACGTTTTCTGACTAGAAAAATAATACAGGTCCAATACAACCCAAACTAAGGTGTCAAGAAAAACAGGAGCATAAGGTAAAGTATGTAAAGTTCTATGGAGTAGCCTGGAAATAAAAATTGTTTATATAAATCCAATAGAGTAATCTGCTCTTGGATTCCCAAAATTTCTTAAGATATTCAGCCAGAAAGAAGCAGATCGACTTTGACATCTTGAAATACTTACTGTCTCATAAGGCTACGCAGCCTCTAAAACGTGATCCAGGATGAAGCTCCATGAGCGTAAATGGAACAACAGTTGGTGGAAAATAACAAGATAAAACATACAAGACAGAAATACTCACTTTAAAATCCCACATGCCCAGAAGTGACTTGAAACTTCAGCAGTTATTGTTAAATCTTGAGTTTAATTTTTTCTCATTTTCTCAGAACTATACATGGCCGACTACTATAAAATGTTTTTAATAATAACTGCCTTCATGTTTTATATTTGAATGGAAGCATGAAGGGCTATTGAGAAAGGGCAATTTCCATATCCTCCCAATCTCACCCTCCCTCCCTTGTCTCCTCCCTGCCCCTCTCTAAGTACACGGATAGGGGTGGTCCTCCTCCCCTTCCATCTGACCCTAGCTTATCAGGTCTCACCAGGAATGGCTGCAGGGTCCTCCTCTGTGGCCTAGCTAGATAGAATGGCTAAAATTCTAAAAGCAAGTGACAAAACACACTGGAGAGGTGTGGAGAAAGAGGAATCCTCCTCCACTGCTGATGGGAATGTAAACTTGTACAACCACTATGGAACTCAATCTGGTGCTTTTCAGACAGTTAGGAATAGTGCTACTGCAAGATGAAGCTATGCCACTCCTAAGCATATAACCAAAATGTGTTCAAGTTCACAATAAGGACATTTGCTCAACCATGTTTGTAGCAGCTTTATTTGTAATAAAATCTGGAAACAACCCAGATGTCCCTCAATGGAGGAATGTATGCAAAAATTGTGGTATATCTACACAATGGAATACTAGTCAGCAATTAAAAACAAGGAAAATGGTGGGAACTAGAAAAGATTATCCTGCGTGAGGTACCCCAGAAGCATAAAGACACACATGGTATATAGTTACTCATAAGTTTATATTAGACAGACAATAAAGGATAAACATACTAAAATCTGTACACCTAAAGAAGCTAAGCAAGATAGAGGACCCTGGATAAGATGATCAATCCTCACTGAGAAAGGCAAACATAATAGACATCGGAAGAGGGAGCAAATAGGGAACAGGACAGGAATTATCCACAGAGGGCCTCTGAAAATCTCTACCCAGTAAGATATCAAAGCTGATGCTGAGACTCATAACCAAACTTTGGGCAGAGTACAGGGAATCTTATGAAAGATGGGGGAGACAATAAGACCTGAAGAAGACAGGAGCTCCACAAGGAGAGCAACAGAACCAAAAAATCTGGGCCCAGGGGTCTTTTCTGAGACTGATATTCCAACTACAGACCATTCATGGAGATAACCTAGAACCCCTGCACAGATGTAGCCCATAGCAGCTCAGTGTCCAAGTGGGTTTCCCTAGTATGGGGAGCAAGGGCTGTCTTTGGCATGAACTTACTGGCCATCTTTTTATGACCTCTCCTCTCTGTGATGGGGAGCGAGTCTTACCAGGCCACAGATAAAGACAATGCGGCCAGTCCTGATGAGACCTGATGAGCTAGGGTCAGATGGAAGGCAAGGAGGACCTCCCCTATCAGTGGACTTGTGGAGAAGCAATAAGAGAGAGGGAGGGTAGGATTGGGAGGGGATGAAAGAGGGGGTTACAGCTGGGATAAAAAATGGATAAATTGTAATAATTAAAATAGATTTAAAAAAGTTTTCTTCACAATTTCCTAAATTTTCCAGAATTTCAAAAAAATTCAATTGTAAAATTAAAGTATTTTACTAAGTTTTTATTAATTAAAAATGTGCTTTTAGAGAAATAAAAAATAGAACAAAACAAAAAAATCAAACAAACTGTAAACAAGTAAAATCACACAAAATAACTGTGGAGTCCATTATATGATGCTTCATTATTTCTGGACAAGAGGCTGATTCTGAAGTGGCTAACATACCAAGTGTTGCTTCACTGGAGAAAACTCACTTCTCCTCACACTACAGGAATAAATGATAGCTGAGTTGTTAACTTTTACACTAGTGGCTAGGTTTCCATTTATTCACTTTTTCATGTAGCAAAATAAAATATAGTAAGGTAAAACAAAACCCATCACATCAAGGTTGAACAGGACAAACCACCAGAAGGAAAAGAAACCAAGAAAAGGCACAAGAATCCCACTAGTTCGCACGTTGAGGAATTTCATAAAACCATAAAACTGAAAGTCAAAATATAAATGCAGAGGAGCTGGTACAGATTCATGCAGAGCCTGTGCACTTTGAAATAATGCATGATATGTAACATATACTTTACTTGCACTTTTGCAGGAAATCATTGATAAAGGTTGAAGACCACTGATCTAAAATCTGAAATAAAAACTATACTTCAATATCTAAAAAGTTTAAAAGCTAATGTAATCCACAGATAAAAGAATTTAACACCTGATGGGTCCCAGTCACAATGTAAGTATATTAACCATAAAGAATACGCAGGCTATGTGTACAAGATGATTTTCTTGATGAGTTTTGAGTCCACTAAAAACATGCCTCATTATGAATATTCAAATGTTTCCAAACCCTAAAATTTAAAATTCCAAAATGTTTTTGTCCTAAACTTTTGAGAAAAGAAATTCTCATCCTGCACAAATAATTTTGCATCAAATAATTTTGCCCTGTTTAACTTTTTTCTTCATGAAGAGTGCACAAAATAAAGTAAAGATGTGTTAAGATCAGAGCTGAAAACAGAAGCAGCCACTTCAATTTTTCCTGGTAGTAGACATATGTACTGCCAGAAGGACTCAAGAAGACTTCCATTATCAGTAGATATCTTTATTACTATGTTTCCAGAAGGTGAAGATTTTGCTTTGGGACTGATCGTTGCAAAATGACACTACTTGAAATTCTTTGAAGACCCTCTGTCACTGAGAATAATCATAGATTGACTGAATTCAGTCCATATCTTCCTGTACCTGTTTTAGATGAATGCAACTGGTAAACTATTTCAACAAACAAGTTGTAAGTAAACTTGATATCTCCAGGTATTAATTAGAGATGTATCAGCATACTGAATTAGACCCAAATTTCTATATGATATGTAATGCACTTAAGAATAGATGCTCCCCAACACAAAGGGTGGGCACAGATGGAAATAGGAGGAAACACAAAATGTGAATATACAAGATTAATATGAAAGTTGAACTTTAAAATATGTTCCAAAGCTTCAAAGGTTCCTCAGGAAAAAAAAAAACCTCTTAAATATTTTTGCAGCTAGTAAAGAAATAAGCTATCATGAAAAAAAGGAATGAAGTACTGTCATTCAGAGAAACACACATAATATCAGAGGATATTGCAATAAAATGGGCCAAACACACAAGGGTATACAAAGTATATTCTCCTGTCTGGAGGTGAAGTTGTTGAATTCATAAAATTGGAGAAAGAAAGAGAGAGATAGAGGGAGAGAGAGAAATAGAGGAGAGAGGGAGGAAAAATGATACAAGATCAGATAAGGCAGGAGGTCAAAAATGACAGCAGGTCAGATCCAAGTGGCAATAGATACCAGAAATTTGTTACCTGGTTAGAGTACGTTCTAGCGTTTCATAGAGAACTAGAGAATGCGAGTTTCAAGGATTTCAACCAAAAGAAATGATAATGTGGAAAGAGGGAAATTCTAACTTCTTTAATCATTACACATGGTGTCCTAAAAATATGTGCAATTATAATGTGTAAAATTAAATATATATATTTATAAATATATATAAGAAAAGTGAATAAAACACTATGAAAGGTAAAAATCAGGCAGGCAAACAGGCACCATCTTGCAAGTTTCCTTTTAAGAGGAGCCACAGCGCATAGCAGGAGAATGGGGCTCAGGAGCAGAACAGATTCCCACTTGCAGTTGGATTCATCTCACGCTCCCAGTTACCACCCTTAGAATTTTCGTTGCAGATGACTAAGAGAACACTGCTTGTCTTTACAGTCTTCAGCCCAATTCATTTCACAATTCTTCCATCACTGGAGGTCACTGGAGTTGCATGTCTGCAATGTGCATTCATGATTATGTTTCATAAGCTTTCATAGGCTCATGAGGACCAGGCGCTGTGAACTTCCTACCAGATATGCTTATCTGTAAAATTAGACAAGGGCTGCCAGCTGACAAACAATAATTACAGCACTATTAAGAATAGTTAGCATCATATTTACACAAATTATGTTTTAACTTTCACAATGCATCGCTGTCTCAAATTTCTTTCCAATTTTATGAAAAAAAAAAAAGATGGGATGAGCCAGATATTTGCTGCTATCTCCATCTTAACTTTGGTGCTGATGATAAGTTCTGTGATCTACAGTCGTTGGCAATACAGTTGGAAGGAGAACAACTGTGGTGAAAAAAATCAAAACTGAGCACATTTTTTAAAAAACATACAAAAAAATCCCATACTATTATTTGGTAATTTTCTACATGTTTTGAGACAAGTGAATTAGTCTTGAATTATTGAGCTGCCTTGGGTCCATGTAATATGGATCACTTATAATTTTGACATATGCAGAAAGATCTGTGTCTATATACAATAAAATACACGCTTTAGTGGAAATGGAAGCCTCACAGTTGGAACTATTATAAAAAAGAGAGAAAATGGCATGAAACCAGCTTCACGATAATTTAAGCACATTTTATGACATTTTTATATGATCAATCAGGACTCAAGTCAAGTAAACCTAAAACTCTTAGAAAAGAATAATTTTAGAAATAAAACCAGAAAATATTCTGCCCATAAGAATACAACATTCAGACCTATTAAAACCAGATCATCTTTGACTTCTTAAAATCACTTCTTTTTTTTTTTTTTTCTTTTCAGTGAGCTCTAATGTGAAGGATTAGAGTTACTGCTCTTTAGATACTAAATAAAGAACATCCCAGTAGGGCAGTTTTGTGAGTTACATATGATGGCATAACTATATATCAAAGCAATTCAAGCTAAGAAACACATTACTTCCTAGGACAGGACACTCTCTTAGGATTATAGATAAAGAATTCTCTCTGGAGTGAGGAATAAAGGCCAACTTGACTTTGAGCAATGGTGAGGGTTTTTCTGGAAGCTTTAAATATCCCATGGATCTTAGGCCTGCAATTCTCTCTTTTCTGGACTTGAATTGTCCTTTTATTATTGTTTTAACAACCTTGAGTAGGTTTCAGTTGTTCAGCTCTGCTTTGGAAATAGTTTCCTGAATGCTTGTCATTAATAAATGAGATGGATAGTTGAAAGCATGATGTTTTTGGCTCTGTACTGAAAAAAGAAAAAAAAAAAACATACCATTTGTCAACATAAAAAATTCATGGACAGGAAGAGTGACTTTTCCTAAGCTAAATTTGCAGAATATTCTGTTTCTTTAAACAGATGTATGCTTGGGAAAAGGTGACCCTCCCAGTATTAAATTTACTTCAAATACTTGCCATGGGACTGTCATTTAGTTATTGGCTGTTTCCTTTGGGACAGAAATTCAATGCTATGAACCATGAAATGTTCTCATAGGCAGGGATGGGATTATAGTTAATGTAAAAATATAATCTTATTCTGCTTTGAGGTTACTTCATTCAGGATGATCTTTTCTTTTTTTATTAACATTTTTATTTTATATTAATCACAGGTTATGTACTTTCCCGCATTCCCTCCCTATACCCCTATCCCTCCCTCATTTCTTCCCTGCCCCTTTCCAAGTCCACTGAGAGGGGAGGACCTCCTCCCCTTCTATCTCACTCTAGCTTATCAGGTCTCTTCAGGACTGGCTGCAATGTCCTCTTCTGTGGCCTAGCAATGTTGCTCCTCCCTCAGGGGGTAGGGGGCTGAAGAGCCAGCCATTGAGTTCATGTCCAAAATAGTCCCTGTTCCCCTTACTAGGGTACCCACTTGGATATTGAGCTAACATTTGCTACATTCGAGCAGGGGTTCTAAATTATATCCATACACCGTCCGTGGTTGGAGAAACAGTCTCATAAAAGACCGTTGTGCCCCGATATATTTGGTCCTTGTGTAGCTCCTGTCCTCTCCAGGTCATACTAACTCCCCCTTCTTTCATATGCTTCCCTGCACTCTGCCAAAGGGTAGGTTATGTGTCTTAACATCTGCTTTGATACACTGGTAGGTAGATTCTTTTCGAGGCCCTCTGTGGTAGGCTCTTGTCCTGCTGCTTGTTTTCTCCTACATCCAATGTCCATCCCATTTGTCTTTCTAAGTGAGGATCAAACTTCTTACGTCAGGTCCTCTTTCTTGTTTATCTTCTTTAGGTGTATAGATTTCAGTATGTTTATCCTATCTTATAGGTCTATATAAGTGAGTATATACCATGTATGTCTTTCTGCTTTGGGGATGAAAAACACTTAAAGAGGGATCCAAGATGGCTGCCATGAGAGAACACTGTGTCTGAGGAGTAGGAGAGCAGAAACAACGCAGCGACCAGGAGACTGAACTCTGGGACCTAAAACGCCAGCATTGTGAGTGCCAGGTGAGCGGAACTCCTACGGTGAGAAAATCAAGTGGGAAAACCTAGGGACACCCAGTTATTACCTGGAGAAATTTCCCTGTGACCAGCGGCGCACAGCTCTGATCGGGACGAGCTGCTGCACTGGGCACCCGCACCCGCCATTATAGACTGGA
>CM053760.1:1110115-1154523 GCA_028658305.1 Pachyuromys duprasi
AGGCACTGTTTCAGTCATGATCTTGATGGCTGACTCTTTGACCCTCCCCCATATAAGCTGGGGAGTGACAGACTGGCTAGATCTCAGGGGAGGACTTTGCAGCCAGCCCTGAGGAGACATGATAAGCTGGGGTTGGATGGAAGGGAAGGAGGTCCTCCCCTGGTGGTGGACTTGGAGGGGGCGGGGAAGAAGGAGATGAGGGAGGGAGTGGGAGGGTGGGAGGGAATGGGGGAGGGGGCTACGCCTGGGATTCAAAGTACCCAACCTGTGATTGAGAGAAAAATAAATAAATTTAAAAAAAAAAAGAAAGAAAAACACTTAAAGAAATGCTCAAGGTCCTTAGCCATCAGGGAGATGCAAATCAAATCAACCCTGAGATTTCACCTTACACCCATCAGAATGGCTAAGATCAAAAACTCAAGTGACAACACATGCTGGAGAGGATGTGGAGAAAGAGGAACCCTCCTCCATTGCTGGTGGGAATGTAAACTTGTACAGCTACTCTGAAAATCAACTTGGCAGTTTCTTACACAAATAGGAATAGTGATTCCTCAAGATCCAGCTATACCACTCCTAGGCATATATCCAAAAGATGTTCAAGTACACAACAAGGACATTTGCTTAACTATGTTCGTAGCTGCTTTATTCATAATAGCCAGAACCTGGAAAGAACCCAGATGCCCCTCAGTTGAGGAATGGATACAGAAATTGAGATACTTTTACACAACGGAATACTACTCAGCAATTAAAAAGGAAATCATGAAATTTGGAGGCAAATGGTGGGACCTGGAAATGATCATCCTGAATGAGGTATCCCCTCATCCTTAGTGAGGGGTTATAACCTAGAACCCCTGCTTGTATGTAGCAAATGGTAGCTCAATACCCAAGTGGGTACACTAGTAAGGGGAACAGGGACTATTTTGTACATGTACTCAATGGCTGGCTCTTCGACCTCCCCGCCCCCCAAGGGAGTTGCAGCCTTGCTATGCCACAGAAGAGCACATTGCAGCCATTCCTGAAGAGACCTGATAAGCTAGAGTTAGATGGAAGGGGAGGAGGTCCTCCCCTATCAGTGGACTTGGAAAGGGGCAGGGAGGAGATGGGTGAGGGAAGGGTGGGATAGGGAGGGAATGTGGGAGGGGGCTATGGCTGGGATACAAAGTACATAAAAATAGTGATTCCTCAAGACCCAGCTATACCACTCTTAGGCATACATCCAAAAGATGCTCAAGTACACAACAAGGACATTTGCTCAACTATGTTCTTGGCTGCTTTATTTGTAACAGCCAGAACCTGGAAACAACCCAGATGTTCCTCAGTTAAGGAATGGATACAGAAATTGTGGTACTTTTACGCAATGGAATACTACTCAGGAATTTAAAATGAGGAAATCATGAAATTTGCAGGCAAATGATGGGACCTGGAAAGGATGATCTTTTCTAGTTCCCACAATTTGTCTTCAAACTTCATGATTTCTTTGGTTTTAATTGCTGAGTACTATTCCTGTGTGTAAATATGCCACAATTTTTGTATCCATTCCTCCATTGAGAGACAAGTGAGTTGTTTCCAGATTTGGGCTATTATGAATAAAGTTGCTATGAACATAAATGAACAAATGTCCTTGTTGTATACTTGAGCATAATTCATATATATGCCTAGGAATGGATAAGCTAGGAATGGATATGCCTAGGATTTGTATATATGCCTAGCTGGATCTTGACGTAGCACTATTCCTAATTTTCTGAGAAAGGGCCAGATTGATTTTCAAAGTGGTTGAACAAGTTTACATTCCCACCAGCAATGGAGAAGGTTCCATTGGAAGTATTGCCTGGTTACAGGAGATACTTGGTTCTAGCTCTATATTCTCATTTCTAAAAGTCTAGCTAAGGTCATCCTCATAGATTCCTGAGGGTTTCCATTGTTCTAGATTAAGTCCTGCCTTTTTTATCTCTTTTCATCTCCACTTTATGAGCAGCAACAGTTGGGGGCTTCTGTCAGATTAGGTCCATGTTCTTATATTGAGCTGCTGCTGGCTCTGTCTTGGGCACAAATTCACAATATGTGACAAAGCATTCCTGCATTGTTTTTGATATACATATAAATATATATATATATATAATATATATTTGATATATAATTTATTTTTTATTTATTATAATTTTTCACTTTGTATCCCTGCTGTAGCTCCCTCCCTTGTCCCCTCCCAATCCCACCTTCCCTCCCTTTTCTCCTCCCATGCCCCTCCCCTAGTCTATTGATAAGGGAGGTTCTCCTCCCCTTCCATCTGACTCATCAGTGTTGGCTGCATTGTCTTCCTCTGTGGACTGGTAAGGCTACCTCCCCCTTAGGCGGAAGTACTCAAAGAGCTGAGTTCATGCCAGAGATAGCCCCTGCTGTTACTAAAGAAACCCACTTGGACACCAAACTGCCATGGGCCACACCTGTGCAGGGGTTCTAGGTTATTTCTATGAATTGTCCTTGGTTGGAGTATGAGTCTCAGAAAAGACCCCTGTGCCCAGATTTTTTGGTTCTGTTGCTTTCCTTGTGGAGCTCCTGTACCCTCCAGGTCTTTCTATCTCCTCCTTCTTTTATAAGATTCGCTGCACTCTGCCTAAAATTTGACTATGAGTCTCAGCATCTGCTCTAATACCCTGATGGGGAGAGTCTTCCAACGACCCTCTGTGTTAGGCTCCTGTCCTGATCCTTGTTTGCTCTCTCTTCTGATGTCTATCTTATTTACCTTTCTGAATGAGGAGTGATCATCTTACCAAGGGTGCTCCTTCTTGCTTAGCTTCTTTAGGTGTACAGATTTTTATATGTTTATACTATATTGTATGTCTAATATCCACTTATAAGTGAGTATATAACATGTGTGTCTTTCTGCTTCTGGGATACTATTGGATACTACTTCAGGATCTGCTTAGGATGATCTTTTCTATTTCTCACCACTTTCTGGCTAATTTCATTATTTCCTTGTTTTTAATTGCTGAGTACTATTCCAAAAACTGAAAAGCTTCTGTAAAACAAAGGACACTGTCCTCAGAACAAAACGGCAGCCTACAGACTGGGAAAGGATTTTCAGCAACCCTATATCTGACAGAGGGCTAATATCCAGTATATCTAAAGAACTGAAGAAGTTAAATAACAACAAATCAAGTAATCTAATTAAAAAGGGGGGATACAGGACAAAACAGAATTCTCAATAGGGGAATATAGAATGGCAGAGAAACACTTAAAGAAATGCTCATGGTCCTTAGTCATCAGGGAAATGCAAATCAAAACAAACCTGAGATTTCACCTTACACTCATCAGAATGGCTAAGATCAAAAACTCAAGTGATAACACATGCTGGAGAGGATGTGGAGAAATGGGAAGCCTCCTCCATTGCTGGTGGGAATGTAAACTTGTGCAACTACTTTGGAAATAAATCTGACACATTCTCAGACAATTAGGAATAGTGCTACCTCAAGATCCAGCTATACCACTCCTATGGATATATCTGAAATAATCTCAAGTATACAATAAAGGCATTTACTCATACATGTTTGTAGCAGCTTTATTCGTAATAGCCAGAATCTGGAAACAACTCAGATGTCCCTCAATTGAGGAATAGATACAGAAATTGTGGTACATTCCTGCTTTCCTATAAATGAGGAAATGCAAGTGACTTAAGACTTAAATTTCTATATCCAAAGGCCTTACCTATTTATAAACATGTAAAATCATTAGCAAAAGCACTGAATCGTAACATGAAGACAATCATACAGCCTTTGTGCCTAGACTTATTGTAACTTGTTATGCCATGTTCAGTTGATATCCCCTTGGAAAGCCTGATCATTTCTGAAGGGAAATGGAGGAGGACTGGATCTGAGGGTGAGAGGAACTGGGAGAAGGAACTGGGAGGTTTGTAGGGAAGTGTATCTCTGGTCAGGATGTATTATATGAAAGAAGAATACATTTTTGAAAATGGAGCACTCCCAGAGTTCTAGAGTCTTTGCATTTTCTCCCCATGATAACACATTCTAATTAGGACTTGGGTCATGGTCTCATATTTCATTAGTATGGTTTTTTATAGTAATCTAAGCAAATTTAATTCTCTCCAACTGTAAAACAGTGTAAGAAACAAATGGATGAACAAAGGGGGAGGACTTAGCCTTGATTACTCTTTATAGCTTTTGTATATTTTTGAAGGAAAACTGCCAGAGAAGTCAACGTTGTACCCATCATTGAAACTCTCTACTGAGTTCTGTTTGGCATAAAGAATCAGAGCCAGTACTTTTAATGTCCTACTGAATTTTCTGAATTCTCTTTATGAGTACTTTATAGGAAGGTAATTCATTGCAAAGCCTACAGTTTCATGTGAATGAATATGTCTTTAGGTATGTTTTCTTAAAGACAAAGCCTATGGTAGTGTATTCTGTCATGTGTTTTCTCTACAACCAAAATATCAGCCCATGAAAGATATAAGAATGTATTTAATGATGGTCACAGCTGTCTCCTTATGGTGAATAATATCTTTTACACTGTGTTTATGTCCTTATTTGGTGTGTGTTAAATTGTGATAGGTTTGTTATCGAATTATCTACACCCACACTCTTCATTCCTGAAGCCATTTCGTTATTGTTCCCCATCTTTGGTTACACCTTTAGAGAGTGTCATCTTCAATGTTTGCACAGAGAAGGCTTCTGGCCACACATTATATTTTCCCAAATTATTTGAAGAGTAAGTGTGTTTTTAATTTTCTATAACTACTTATTTTTTAGTTGTTCACGGTATTTCCTGCAGGTAGTTGATACTCATAGCCAGGTGAAGGAGGTTGTCAAATGCTACGTCAAGAATGAACTTTAAGAAAGCTCGGCAAACAGTATGCTTGGAAACTATTCATTTGACCTTCAGTGACAAAGCTTATGCCTTGCAAATTGATTAATACAGATACAATATCAAATCATTTTTCATACAATTTTTTAATGTTTGTTAAGTGCTGGTGCAGTATGTAAACAGAGTATTTGGCATTTTTATTAGGCTGCGGAACTCAGTCATTTCCTTTGCAACAACATCTCATAAACTATTTTGACAGTCTAATAAACTATAAAAAGCTGTGGTAAAAACTGGCTCTGAATGTTATAACCGTACAAAATGGAAAGAGCAAGAGAAAACATCTATCACCGGGATTATTATCACTGTTGCCATAGCAACCTGGTTGCAATGGCAATATCTCCACGGTTCTGCTGTTTGTTATCATCTTTCTTGATTTTACATCATTGAAATTGTAGTAATTACACTGTGCCTGATGAAAAATGCATGCTGTCATGGCAACTAAGTCAAATATTCTTAATCATTTCACCTCTTCAATCTAAAATGTAATTGTTTGTCAGTAAAATAGGTTATACAGAAGGCTTCCATGGACTTAGGATTGCTTTAAGTGTTTTGCGAAAAATGGTGCTTTTAGTCTCAAGACCTTAAGCTAAACTGATAGCCTGAGATTGTAAACAATGACTCATTAGAATAAGTAAGCAGTATTAATTGCAGTGCTATGCAATTATAAACTGTAGTGACTTTAGTGTTTAACATCAAAGATATAAGAAGTTTCAATTGTTCTGATAGCGTCAGAAAATCATTTGTATCAGATGTATTCATTCCATGCACCCATTTGTGTTTCAGAAGTCGGCATTTCCTGCTGAATATATTTAGAATGTTTTCTTCTCCTTGGATGTTGCTAAGGTAGAAAGAAACAGTTTTCTTTGAAAATGTAAAAATTAAAATAAAATGACAAAAGTATATATATTCAAAAAGAATGATTGATTATGAACCTATTAGCTATTCTTCAAGCTAAATATTTTATGTCATATTTTATAAGCACATAGCATTATTATTACTGATCACAGCTTATATGTATGCCTATGTACATCTTATAAGAGCAGAATGTCAGAGCCAATGTACAAATTTGTTCTATAAAATGACAAATTTATCACCCTGAGTAGGAATTTATACATTAGTTATAAATATCTCAGCATTAACATGGTAACTGTATTACAAATTTATATAATTGCCTAAGAGTTCTATTTATCCTGGAGGGTAGACAATTTGCTTGAGTAGAAAGAGAAAATCAAGTTGAAATCTTTAGTTTTGATAAAAAAATTTTATGTTAGCTCCTCCTTTCTTTCAATTTTTATATAGTGATGCTATGGATGAAAGCAGAAACTCCTTCAAGAACTTACGAGTGGCACAATTATCTTCATTAGTGCCATTGGCTGTGTGTACTTTACCTTTGGAATCCCAGGGATAAGCTAAATGTTACATCCTTTATATTTTAGATCCCCAAGAAAATTATACACCTCCTCCTCCTCAAACACAGACAACCATAATTATCTATCTCTGCCCTTACAGTTCTCCTGTTTTGTTATTGTGTCATTATTTTTCCATGAGAAGCAGGTACAAGCTGACTCTAATATGATTAATTTATTTCTGCCAAAACAGATGTCTTTGCTATTGTAAGCTTTGATTTTATCAACATGAGGCAGGGGCGAAGGAACAAAATGCAAGAATGTATTTTCAGAGATATTGTGTGCCTAAGTATTTATAAGGATGATAGTAATTTGAGTGTGATGGGGACTGATTGATTGCTCTTTAATGGATTTAATAACAAAATTGCTTTAAAACATATTAATTGCTCCAATAAGAAAAGAAAACATTACACAGATGACATGAATATAAAGCATGGAACTAGAATTCCTACAAATATGGTTTTGGCTAAGTGTGGAATTTTTAAACAAAATATGAGGAATGCAGATGAAAAGCTAGAAGCTGAACATTTTCTCCCATCTGCCATAAGTTAACAAGGTTACACAGCCAGTCACTGCTAATGTGTTGGTATTGTATAACTGCAAATAAGCAGTGGGCAATTACAGGCATTAAGGATTTTAGAAACAGCATAATCAAAACACTTGACATGATTAGGAATCAGTCATTAACAAAGATACATTATGAAAACCTGCTCAACCTATTGACTCTGAAGGTAGCTATGAGGATCAGCTTTGTCTTACAGTCCCAGTACTGATCATATTTTGAAATATACTAAGTTGTTCTCAACAAGTACCCTGCACTCCAGCTTCATGGAGAATATATCTGGGTTGGGATGGGCGGTGTCTCAAACACAGCTGCCACAGTTGGTCTTATCCCGGGTCCTTCCTGCTCCCTCTCCAGAAGGATGATGCCAAACACGAAAGTGGAAGGCAGAGAATGAGGAAAAGGTTCTGGAGGCCATATTAATGTGAGGATGCCTTAGGCTTCTTTGTACATTAAGCCTGCTTAGGTCGTTAATCAATTCTTTATTTTTATAATGAAAATTCTTGTGCGAAATGAATTGATTTATCTTATCCTTGTGTTACATTTCTGGTGGCCTCCTTACCAGATACTGGGCTACCCCAGAGCTGGCTGTATAGGGATACATCATTTTTGTGGTCCATCCAGTGCTGGCCAATGATGGTGGGGTCATAGGAACAACGTAGGACAGCTGAGATCCGGCCTTATAGAAGGAAATAGATTATTGCTCTCTATGAAATCCTTGTGCTCAGTGATGGCCCAGCACTCCTATCAGTGAACAAAAAGCCTCAAGCCCTGCTCTGAGGGCAATGTCCCCTGAGCAGCCCAACTGTTTTTCTGTGGAGGAGCCAGAGCCTGTCAAATACCATTTGTTTTCGTAATGTGTACAGGTCTCTATCTGCTTCATAGTGGTGGGGACTGACTTAGTGAAGAGAAGCCAAATCACATTGTAAATGCTGGAGTGGTGTAGGAATACTCGTGATCATTATTATTTAATCTAATTTCTCCTTCCCTTTAGGAACATTTCTCCATTCTTCTCACTGTCAGTTTTGAGCTTAGGGAATTCAAATTAATTTAAAGATTAGACTGAGTAAAACATAATTAGGAAGGTAAATGTTCTAGGGGGGAAAGGACAGCAGAAAATGCGTTCCAGACAGAAATATAAATGACACTGGTGTTATCTGCCACTTCTACATTGTCCGTCATTGTCCTTTCCCTTGGCATGGCTGATTTGAAGCTGACAAACTTACAGGAGAAATCCTGCTACATAAATGATAACAATAAGATAGTAGGATATCCAGAGGAAATTTAAAAACTGCCTTCCATAGGGGTAATTACAAAACAGGCTGAATTGGCATCACTGTTTTATTAGATGTGTTTGACTGAATACATATTTTTTTTCTGAAAATAGAAACGCACTTTAAATTTCAGCTATTTCTCAGGAAAACAGCTTTTTTTTCAATTGTTTCCTCAACATACATCAGTTCAGCCATGTGATGTAGAATAGAATTTATAAACGTTAAATATTTCAAACTGCTTTCTTAATCTGTAACCATGACTACTTTCACAATCTTCATGTGATAATAAATTTCAAATGTCCTTTGATACCTGAAGGGAAGCTCAAATAACAAAGTTCTGTTTGTTTGTTTGTTTGTTTTTTATAAACTCCAGGGTTAAACTCCCCTTTAAATAATCAAATGAGTCCTAGTTAAAGAAAACTGCACTGGGAAGAGTTT
Organism: Pachyuromys duprasi; assembly: GCA_028658305.1. Classification (NCBI taxonomy): domain Eukaryota; kingdom Metazoa; phylum Chordata; class Mammalia; order Rodentia; family Muridae; genus Pachyuromys; species Pachyuromys duprasi. Next base: position 1,118,674 of record CM053760.1, read on the forward strand.
TACATCTAGTAATAAAATTCTGCAGTTTTTAAATGGAGTCTCTGCACAGAGTGAGTGATACAGAGACCTGAGACACTACACAATAAATTAAACATTAAATACTTCTTGTAGCCTCTAAGACAAAAGACGGTTAAGGTATTGGAAATCAGAACAGCCCTCTTTGCTGCATTTAAACTTCATTGATAGAGTTTTAAAGTCACACTGAAAGGTCAAGATTTTGGAATGTGAATTTCATTTCACTGTTTGTTTCTTAGAGTTTCCTGAAGGCTAGTAACAATGTTATTTCTAAGAAGCAACATATGTTATAAATATTTGGACTCAACTTCAGCATTTAAACTAAGAATTTGAATACAAAAATTTCATATTTTTTCTCGAACTTTTATGCTTATCTATTTACATGTAGGACTCTCAACATAAAAAAACAAAAACAAAGAACTAGTCTGTGAACTTACTCACAAATTACAGAAATGTACTCTACTTTTAAAATAATATAAATATTTGTAAATCACCACTCATAACTCAGCAAGCCAAATCTGGATTCATGGGTTTAATACCACTTCTAATCACTTACCATCTTTGTCCCCCAAATAGAACTAATGTTGTCAGGTGCTCAAGTTCTGCCAACCAGACAAGAAGCATAGTCATGGCTTCACCTAGGAAAGGTATTGACTCCTGTGTCTCTGGAGAGACCTGAGTCAGATTTTAACACATAGAAGGAGTGGCAGTGTAGCTCGGCATTGGAAGATACTTGTCTCCAAGCCCGGTGACACAAAATTCATCCTTGGTGCACAGAAGGTATAAAGAGAGAAATGACTTCTCCAGGTTGTCTGCTCTCCATACATAGGTATGTAGACAACATGAACATACCCATAAGATGTAAATAAATGCAGGGCTTAATTTGAAAGAACATGTAATAGGATAGTGTACACAGCTTCACAAGAAATCAGTAAATGACTTCAAAATCAGAATGTAAAACAAAAAGAAGCCAGTCCACATTTGGCACTTTGTTGTAGATCTTCTTGTAGAAGAATATTGGGTGACTTGTGGCACTTTATTTTCAGTAGCTTCTTCCTTACAGATTATATAAGTCCAAGACAAGCACGCAAGAGAGGCCCAGGAAGAAATGCAGCCTAAAGTGTTAAAAGTAAGTAAGTAAGTAAGTAAATAAATAAACAATTTTTTTCTTCTGACATGCAATTATGAATTTTTCTTCCTAAGCTGCCATTTGAATGAGGTCAGTGATGCAAACCCTGCTGGTTCTTGAGCAGATATGAGCAGTGGCTGAGCGAGAGAGTTCATTACTTCAGGCTGGGTCCAGTTTAAGAGTCAAGAAAATGAAGCTTCCAGGTTTGCTGCCATCTTCAGTACCAACAGGCAATCAAGAAATGCTTTCAGAAGCAGTAGTTGCCTTGTTTGAGGGAACCTTTCTTAACTTGAATGGGAAGAGTAGGAGACTCTTTCTTCTGGGTCTAATTTATAGAACATATTATGTTGTCAGTGGGACCTTTTAGTTTTAAGTAGTTAGAAATAAACCAAAAATAATCTAATGGAAGCAAAGATATCAGCTGTCAGGCCCAGGTGTATTGTCTCTGGGCCTTAAGATCTCAGGTCTCTACTTCCATTTGGTCTTTGGGTCTCACTTTGTTCTTGTGGAAAAATGGCTGGCAGTCCCAACCTCAGTTTCTACACCAGTAGGAAAATAAGCTCTTTTGTTGAAAATTCTTTAGAAAAGGAGAAAGAATACTTTGAGATTTATTCTTCCTTTTCAATTAAATTTTATTTTATTTTACTTTTATTAATTACAGTCTTCCTTTTCATTTTAAAGCTGACTGTATCACTGGAATGAAAGGACACTGTTGGTCTGGATGTGTCTGCATTTCTAGATTTCTGGTGATATAGCTGCACTCAAATGTGAGCATTAACTTGAACCATGTAGGAAACCTGGATCCCAGAATAAAAATCAGTGTGTTGCTAGAAGCACAGGAATGCTTGTTGAGAGTCACTCAGTAAAGGGTGTTTCACAACTTTACTGTAAACATTTCCATTTGCTTTTCTCAAGTGTTTTTGTTTTCTGCAACAGTGACATTCCCAATTAGTAAAAAACTAACTCTTTCTTTAAGGTTGTACTTAATAAATGATTTGATTTTGTGCTGCATCCTCTGCCCTATGGTTTAATGCAGTAAGTTAACTATAAAGGAATGGACTTTACAGGCAGCCACAGAAAGGAAGGTAAAACGTCCACCAGCCCTCGGGTGTGAGGAATTCTCAAAGGTAATAACAGTAGAAGGGCTGTGGGTAGCTTCAAATTACATTTTCTTTCTAATTGGCAATTAGTTCTAATTAACTTTTAATTAATATTCAATGTTTTCTTTAACAAATGGAACCCTGGTGAGATCACATCTGTTAATACCACTTCATTTCTATTTTGGTGTTCTACAATTTTCCATTATGATTGTAGCGAATACAACTTCAGGATGAAGTGACTACCTTTTAGCTAGGGTGAGATGGTGCCTGATTTAAAGACAATGTACTTTAAATGTAATTTTAACAGAAAGAGAGAGATAAAGACTTTATAAAATTGGAGTTTACTCTACAGTCTTAAGAGATAGTGCCAGAAATTAGAAGTTACAACCTCTTATTTTGCTTTTTATTTTATTTTGTGTGTGAGAGAGATAGACAGAGGGGGGGAGAGAAGAGGGAGAGAGAGAGAGACTCCAGGAAAAATCCTTTCCAAGAAGTGAGAAGTCTCTAAAAATCTTCCTTTTCCTGTGACTAACACACGTAATTTAAGGAACAGAAAGATGTTTACAGATCACAATCAAGTCCATGTAACTGCTTTAGCAATGCACCTGCCATCCGATTCTGCACAATAATAAGTAACAAAATCAGAGAACTCTCAAGATCATTTAATGAAAGTTTAATTTTGGAAGAGTAAGAAGGCTGTGTCTTCAGGCCACTTTCTCCTGGATTTTTCTCACGTTCTGCTGCTCTCTGTTGACATAATTTCAGTTCCATATTGCATAATTATGTTTTGCTGTTTGGCCCAGCCCACTCTGGACTTTGACACTCTTTTCTGATTATCACTCTTTTTTCTTTAGTAAACAATGTGTACTTGAGCATCTTTTGGATATGTGCCTAAGAGTGGTATAGCTGGGTCTTGAGGAATCACTATTCCTAATTGACTAAGAAAACGCCAAATAGGAGAAAACAAGCAGAAGGACAGGAGCCTGCCACAGAGAACCTCTGAAAGACTCTACCTAGCAATGTATCAAAGCAGATATTAAGAATCACAACCAGACCTTCGGCAGAGTGCAGGGCATCATATGAAAGAAGGGGGAGTTAGTAAGACTTGGAAAAGACAAGAGCTCCACAAAGACCAAATACATCAGGGTACAGGGCTCTTTTGTGAGACTTTCTCCAACCGAAGACCATGTATGGATATAACCTGGAACCCCTGCTCGGATATAGCCCATGGTAGCTTGGTATCCAAGTGGGTACCCTAGAAAGGGGTACAGGGACTGTCATGAACTCAATGGCTAGCTCTTTGACCCTCCCCCAGCCCAAAGGGAGGAGCAGCCTTGCTAGACTCCAGAAGAGGACATTGCAGCCAGCCCTGAAGAGACCTGATAAGCTAGGGTCAGATGGAAGGGGAGGAGGTCCTTCCCTATCAGTGGACTTGGAAAGGGGCAGGGAGGGGATGGGAGTTGGAGGGGATGAGGGAGGGGGCTATGGCTGGGATACAAAGTACATAACCTGTGATTGATATAAAAATAAATAAATTTAAAAAATAATGTGCATGTTCTTTGGATGATCTTACTCTTACCTTTGTTGATTTTCAAATATGCTTCTGCAATTGCTCATTATTAAACACACCTAGAGCCAGTGTTTAGCATGAGGAAAAGATTAAGCAGAATACCTGGGGTCTATCAAGTTGTTTATTAATTTTATCCTGAGATCACAGTGGACAAACCACAGATGCAATTACTCTCTCTGGGGTTGAACATTCAATTTTATTGTCCTTGATGAGAAGCCAAGATGAAAAACTTTTGTTTAAAGAAAGAAATTTCGAATGGTCTTCCTGTTCTAAATGTTTGATGTACAGCTGTGGTTTACAGACCAAATTATTTGCAGAATATTTATTTTGAAGTAATAATTCAAGTATTAGTTTAGGTAAATGGGCTGTATTCTTTTTAATGTTTGAAAGTACAAAATCATTTGCCAGCCTCTACATTCTCTTTTAAAAAATCTTTTACTTTGATAACTCAAAATGTGAAATTTTCTTTTCTTTAGCAAATATACCACCTAATTATAAGACACAGATGAACTCTCATAAGTTAACAAAATAATAGTTGACGAAAATTTATTCTTCCTTCCTAAGTTCATGTTTTATCACTGCATATCTTGAGAGACACTAGGTGCTGGGAGAGACTCTTCCTCTAGCATCTTGATTAAGCACGTGCTGCTCTTGAACTTGCATTTTATGGCACAATTAGATCAGCAGTTTTTCTTGTGGCCTTTATGAAGAAATTGCAGGATCTGTGGCCATGAACCAATCCCTTCTATGGTTCAATGCTATTGGCTTCATGCTTCTAAGCATCCAGGCTCTGTTTAAATTTGTTTTGAATATTTTGAGAAATGTTCCTGGCATTGTTGAGATTTTAAAGAAATTTATCCTTGTTGTTGTCTATCCATACACAGGTACTTTCAGTTCTTGGTGTCATGACCTTAAAACATGGTACCAGTCTATTTTCAGTAGCTTGTGGCATAATCAGAGTGATTTATTCTGAGTGGTCCACGGAGGAAGGCTTCACACCAGCTACAGAGTGTCTGGAGAGGGCTGCAAAGGGCACACAGCCTCAGCTGTAAGCGCAAAGCACTAACATTGGCTACTGTGAAATCTGCAGAGCAGAAAATACTGGTGAAGTTGTGAAAACAAATAGAAAATCAGTATCAGAAAAATTTTAACTTGAAAATTAAAATGAATGTTAAGATATTAAACATAACAAATAAAACTAAATGAAAACTCAAATCAAGAGAAAATAAATTCATTTGTTTGCAATCTCACTTTTGGAGTTCACCAGATGGACAGCATCAGATGAAAAACCCACAGGAGGATGGACATCCATGAGGAGTCACTTATAGCAGCAAGGCTGGGAAGATAAGCCAGTTACCTGACAACAGGGTGAGATTTCAGGGATCATCATACACTTAGCAGAGCTGCTGTTCAAAATCATGTGCACCTGAGCTATAATGTGAACGAATATAAGCAGGGAAAATTCAGTCAAAATGGAATGAATAAAACCAAAGAAAAATGAAAGTGTACATTAATTGTTCTAAAATAGCCTGATATGTGGTCTTTGCTTCTTTTAGTGAATAATAACCTGTAAAAATAATTTCACTGGAAAACTTCAAAAGGAAGTCAATATGTGTGTGTCTTCATGAAGTATGTAGGTATGCACATTTAAGTGGCAACAGAGACCAGAAGAGGGCATTAGATTCCAGGAGCTGGACTCACAGGTGATTGTTTGCCACCCGACATTGTGAAAACTAAAGCATCCTTAGCCATTTCTCCAGCACCCTGGCACTAAAGTCTCTAGACTCTCTAACTATTACAGGATTTATCAACTTCAGAATTGCATACTTTTAAATCAAAGATATTCTTGAAATCTGTTTGTGAACATTGCTCACAATATGTTTTTTTTTAAAGTCTTTAGTCCTGGTAAGTAATTGTTCCTAAGTTTCTTACAGGTAATGTGGCAGTACAAACGATAACACACTGACAAAGGGTTTGTTTGCAGAAGAAACATCAAGAATAGAAATTATTTTGAAGTACCTATGATTATGACTATGTCTTTAGCTGTACCATTGGTATTGTATATGCCAGCATTACAGTTTTAGTACTTACAATAAAATGAACTTTTTTTTTTACTTTAAAAATAAAAAATCACACCATGACTAAGTGTCTTCTCTTTCACTGGGGAAAGACAAGGGAGCCATGCTAGGAAAACGGGATGCAGAGGGAAGCAACAGAGTCAAGTCAGAGACAGGCCCCATCTCAAGCTTCCTGGGATGTGCCAAGGAGGGTAGGTTTGCTGGGGGAAGGGTTTTGTGGGAAAGGTGGTATGGGGGAAGTGGGTGGGAGGGCGGAACTCAGAGGGGAGGAGGGAGTGGGGTTGCAATTGGGATGTAAAAGGAGCAAATAGATGAATTAGTGTATTTTCTTAAGAAATATTCAATAATTAAAATGCTCTTGCAAATGTAATTGAAGCAGACTATAACGTGTTTTTTTGTTTGTTTGTTTCTTCATTTATTTGTTTTGTTTGTTTACTTAATTTGCCAGACACCTCAGAAAAAGTGAACAGGGGGTGAACAAAGTAAAGGACTCTCTTCATGGCATGCCATCAGATGAATGGAAATCAGAGCGAGGCACTTCTATATCCTGTCAGATATAGAATCCAGAACCCTGACAGCACCACATGCTGGCAAGGATGCAGAAAAGCACAGGAACCAAGAAGCCATGCTGCATGACAGTTTGGCAGGTTCTTTAAAAGTTAAAATGATCTACACATATGGTCTATCAGTGGTGGGCCTAGATATTTGCCAAAATGAGATAAAATCCTGTTTCCATATCCTCACAAAAATTCGCATACAAAGGCTCATACAGCTTTATTTGCAATTGTCGAATGTTTGGAAGCTAATAGGACATTATTCATGAGGATAGATTCACTGTAACAATCCAGACAATACAATATATTCATCATTAATTAAATAAATAGATAGATAAATGAGTTAAGGAAAAACACAAAGAAATATTGCAATGTGGAAAATGGCGATCTGAAAACAAGATGCTTTATGTATCTTACTTTATGAAATGTGGATAAGGCAGAGCTATAGGTTCTATGAGGACATTGGTGGTTGGCAGAGATTAGGTAAGAGGGAAAGGACAAAAAAGCAGAGTGCAGGAATCTGTGTTGTAGGTGGTTATGGGGAAATTACCTGTTTGGTACCACCCACTGACTGACCACACACTACCACTAACAGAACTTCTTTCCAGATGCAGACTTCAAGTAAGATGGCGTGTAAACACCAGTTGATCAACAGTGACTGCTGTTCCATGCTAGCGAAGATGCTAGATGTGTGGCTAGCCAAAGGCACTTGGGAAATCCCTAGACCTTCCAGTCAGTTTTGCTGTGCACCTAAAATTCTCTAAAAAAGAAAAATAATTCCACAACGTTGGAGTAGATAACCTAGTTTTTATTTGGATGAAAATATTCAGACAATGATACAACAATGCTGAAAGAAACTCTTCATGTCTCTAAAATATTAAATTCTTTCTTTAAAAAGTTACAGTGTCTCTATAGACACTTGTCTTACTCAGTCATACACACACATGCATGCATGCACACACACAGACACATGAAAGAGTCCATTTTAGGGTTCAGAATAACCATATGTAAGAACTATAGGGGAGTGGTGTCTCTAGTCTCTATACTTTTTGAAGGTCACTGGCTACTATGATTATTTTCCAGGTCAGTTGCTTCTCCACCATCCCATCTTATGTTGGTAGTTGGCAGAGAGATGTGTCTTTATTGGAAAGAAATATTAAATTGAACATTTTCTTCTAATTACAGACATTCCTATTTTACCCTGAAAACTATGCCAAGTACAGATGACCCCAGGGCAAAGCCTGGCTGAGGATCAAGAACCATATTGCTGTTTTCTGCAGACTTTTTCACTAAAAACATTCCCTGTTCTGCCAACATTTTCCATTGCATTGCATGTGACCAGGAAAATTGGGATTTATGTTCAACTGATTTGTAATTGAAGGAGAATTATATTGCAAGTTCCCTTTTTGGATCTGTTCCCATTTTGTTAGGCAAACACAGATGAGCTGTCAGTTACACACATTCATGATGTGATTTGATCTCTTTTGTGTCTATAAATTGAAGGTATTATATTCTCTGAATTTAAATTAAATCGTACATTATTCTATGTAATAAGCTATCTAATATAACCAACTTTGAAACCCGTACCTCTCTTGCCAATTGTCTGTAGAGTGAAAAATAAGACATCTCTTTTATGTTTGACAGATTAAGACAAAACATTATTTTAAACATTACAAGTAAAAAAATATGCATGAGCTTCAAAGCTCCCTTGGCAATATAAATAAGGAGATATATTTTGTTCATTAAACAGTGTCACGCTGTGATGTTAGTTGCATGATTATAGAAATGGATTTATTTTTGAGTGTTGATACCACGTGCCTCAGAAAACTTCTTGAAATACTATGTTTTACAGAAGGACCAAGAAATCAATAATTATATGATTATTAGGGGTAAAAATCCACATTGGCCTCTAAAGTGCTGTCAGGTGATGTCAGCTATAGCAGACGTCTATTATTGCCAGCTTACTTAATTTCCTTGTCACATTAATAACCTTTATTCTTTATTATCTTATTTTTGTATTTTATGTGCTTATTTTATGGTACATGTCAAGGCACTGGAAACTGAACCAAATGCTTGGAAAAAAGACACTTAGCTGACTTCTTCTGGGCATCAATCACATCAGCTTCTCCATTGGAAAAGACAGAATAAATTACAAAATGAGATCAATATATTAAAGTGGCCCTCCTACAACACTAAGGAGTCATTCTACTCTAAAACTGCATCCCCCATTTTAAAAAATTCCTTTGTGCCTGGAGAGTTAGAAAAGTATGAGAAGGAACTCAGCACCTGTCCCTCTTCTTCCCCATGCCCTAGATCTCTGTGCTGTGCCCCACCTGTTTGCTATCAGGACTGCCCAACCTTGGCTCGCTCTATCCCTATGTTTTGCATGTAAGAAGACCACCATTTCTTTCTTTCTTTTTCAATATGAATTATCTACTGTGTTCATCACTGTTTGATTTGCTTTACAAGACAAGACAAGGTGGACCTCTTAAAAAGCCACATACAGAAAACATTCAAGACTTTTCTTTTTCTTTCTTTTTCTTTTTTATTATTAGTTACATTTTATTAACTCCATATCCCAGGTGAGTCCCGCTCCCTCATTCCCTCCCAATCCCACCCTCTCTCCCTTGTCTGCCCCTTTCCAAGTCCACTGATAGGGGAGGACCTCCTCCCCTTTCATCTGACCCCGGTTTATCAGGTATCTTCAGGACTGGCTGCAAAGTCCTCCTCTGTGGCCTAGAAGGGCTGCTCCTCCCTTGCAGGGTGGGGAGGGCAAAGAGCCCGCCATTAACTTTTCTTTTGGGAATTTCCCCCATTAACCTCTACTTTTGATTTTATTAAAATATCTTTCTTTGAATCAGTGGATGCCTAGCTTGCCCCATAGATGATGTTTTAGAAGCTTTGCTTCTTCTAATAGTACTTGTCTACTCTTGACCTTCTCTGAGGATTAATTATGGTGCTGGGCCAAAGCCTTCATGGGCAGTGTTAGGAATACACCCTTCTCCATGGCTCTGTCAGCTGTCATTGTGGCCATCTTTGGAACATCACATGGCTGCAAACAAGGTGTTTGTTTCTATTGGTCTCACTGCTCTGTTTGGGGATTAGAAGGTCTTTGATGGAAGTATTCTGATTTGCTGCCCATGGTGCTTGCCTTGTTTCAGAGCCCAGGGCTCCGCTAAGGTACTGGAGAAAGCAAAGGCTTAATGTTCTCTTGTGTAAGCTCCCAAGCAGCCTCGTTCATGATGGTTTCTAAGATCCTCAATCGATATTATCCTGCTGGGGTGACTGTGACAATGAAAAGAAAAGGAGCCATCATTACTGTGCAACAGAATATTCCTTGTGTGTGTGCTTGTAAATTATAAATATTACTTTCTCCCCACCTTCAGTTTTTAAAATGTGGTTTCACATTTCATTTAATGCTAAATGGTTCATTGCATAGAGTTGCAACTCAGTTCTCTTATTACAGTGTTATCTTTCACTTTGTCAAAATATGTCTACTTGATAAGAAATCTGACAGAAGTTGCTTATGATGGGATCACTAACAGCCATCAGTTTCTCTCTAGCAAATGAAACTGTAACCATGGTGACGGCCTTTTTTTTTTTCTTTCTTTTTTTTTTTTTGCCAGAATGAAAATGAGACAGCACTCTGCTGCAGCCATTAGCAGAATACACAAATGTCCCTCAAGGCAAACATCTAAAGCAAATGGACTGCAAAGGAAGGAGCACTAATTTCTATTTATTTAGGATTTGTAAACCTAGCAGAGCAAGATATTAACAAAGGAACAAACAAAGACAGCTTTAAAGCTCCCTGCTGCTTGCGTTTTCCTTTTGGTTTGTGAAACTTCTTGTTTCAAACCTGGAATCCTTTGGTCTGACTCCCCTACTCTAGTGTTGAATAATACCAACAATGTGCTTTTGACACTACCCCTGGATATTTCATGGGTTTTCATTCACCCCTTGCATGAACAGGGAAGGGGAACTTAATCAAGTAGAAAAAGTACTTTAAATGATAAGGGGTTTCTCCTCTCTTTTTTTTAAAGGCGCATTTTAGGAAAAACTATCAAAAAGTGAAATACAAGATGTCCTTTTTCATATACTTTAATTTCCAAAGAGGCATGTTCATTCTGATAAGGTGCATAGAAGCTGATAATAAGTCTATTCTAACACTATCGGCAATCAGCCGCAGACTGTCAGACCTTTCAAGTGTCACACTCCTCTCACGGTCTTCTTATTCACCATTAGACCCATCTCACTAGAAACTCCGCAGGGTGTGCAGATATTCTCCTGACAGGCTCAGCTTAGGTGAAGGTTCTTCAGCCATCTGTAAGTCAAGTATGCTGTTTTTAGCTCTCTAACACCTAAAACAAAACCTTAGTTTAAAATAATGTTTCAGTCTGCCTCTGATTCTCTTCCTTAAAGATGTTTCTCCCTTGACTCCATCCTACTCTTCCTCCTGGAATTATCATAATGATGGACCAAAATTAATGTTTCTCATTATTCAACTTAGTAAATGTACTGATTCTGGTAAAATATTTGTACAATTTTAAAATTGTGCTTTGTTCCACAGAACAATGTGTGTTTTACAGAGTGAGAAAAGCTTCACAAAGGGCCATTTGTCTAGATATTAGTCCAGAATCCCTGCTGCTACCCCAGAAAGGAACAAAGTATTAAGATCATAGGAAGACATTTCTGTCGAGTGCTCAGTGAAAATCAGAAGCGGCCTTCCACTGAGATGCTGCTGTGGAAATATGTGGAATCATCTCCCATCAACTGCAGTGTAGACATTCATGTAGCCATTTCTAGAATGTCTGTCACTTTGTTTTCAGGTTGTTTCTGTAGGTAAGTTTTACCTGTAAAATTAGCTTGTCTTGTCAAATTTGGGCTTCTTCCTTGAGTCACTGTGGATTGAAGCTGAGTTGTTTTGGGCATAGAAAGTACTGCTGGCTACAATGTAGACTCCAGCATATGAAGATAAGTAGCGATGGGGCCATGCTAACGCAGTGTTCCTTAGGAGTGCCACAGGTGCCACACATTGGACTGTGGTAGAGGAACACCTACAGACCCTACAGCAGTTATCCAGAAGATGAATAATATTAGCTCTAGAGTAAGGACAGTAGCCACAGGGAAAACCATCCAGGGGCTAGACATATATAAAAAATGAGAATAAAGAACTTTTAGAAGTGTAGAAGTCAGATATGGTTTTTTTAAGCCAAACCTAAATTGCAATAAGTAACCTAGCATTTGCTCCAGATGTGTGCATGTGGTGACTGCACTTGTGTTTGAACTACTGTTCAGTGTATTCATCATTAGGCTGAATCTCTGATTCCTCACTTGTTAAATGGAGGCTGTATTTGTTATTCCTAGTTAACAAGTATTCAATTACTATTTGCCTGGGGAGTGAAATATGATAACTTTTTAAAGACAGTATTCTGCCTACGTGTATGCTTACATGCCAAAAAAGGGCACCAGATCTCATTATAGATGATTATGGGCCACCATGTGGTTGCTGGGAATTGAACTCAGAACCTTTGGAAGAACAGCCAGTACTCTTAACCTCTGATCCATCTCCCTAGCTCATATGATAACTTTTAAAACCTTGATTTGCACAGAATGCTAAACATATAGCAATGTGGTTTTCTGGCTCGTTTAAATTGCCTCATCAGCTCTCTTTTCAGGATTCACAAAATACTTCATATATAACACGCCCTACACCATGAAAGTTGGCCACACAAGGCAAAGTCATTCTGAAATGTTGATCAGTGTTAGAAAAACTCCTTGAGTAGTTTTTCCTAGTTTAAATAAATTCATGAAAAATTTTCCCAGTAAATCTTTGTGTTCCTTCTTAATCAATTTGTGTAATTTATTACTGGTGTTAAATTACAAGCTGCTCATTTGACCCCATAACAGTATAAACTCTATTTCTCTCAGGATAAAGACGAAAAAACAAGATGCCTTTTTACTGCACTTCGTGTAGCTTCTGTGCACTGTTGAAGTGTTTCTGTAATAGGTAGCTTCATGTGGAAGATGGATAAACATTAAAATGATTAACTCATCTCAAAGTTCTTAAAGAATATGCAGGTGCTCTCTTTCATTAGCCATGGCTTCAATGCAAGAAACTTCTAGAAGACTTCTTCCAGGAGGGCTTTGTACTGTGAGGGTAAACTTATGTTAAGTTTGTTGCTTTAACTCAGCAATGCTGTTTCAACCATGCTCCAATTTTCTCTTTATGTTACTTGCCTGGAATTTTTGGTAGGTCTACCTGCGGGAACTATTTTCTCCAGATGAAAGCTGAAGGTCCTTTTACAAATAGATATAACCACTCTATGTTATATACCTTATAGCATTTATAGGCTTAGCATTTATAGAAGGGTTTTATTTTCTCAAAGAAACTACTAAGAGAAAGAGCTAAGGATCAAAGGATATCTCCATATGCCACACCATTAAAATACTTAAGAAACAAATCAACAGGCCAGCATCTCCAAACCATAGCGCTGATCTGAAAGGGTACACATTAAGATCTCCAGCCAGACCAGATCCACAACGAGAAGTCCAAAAGCTAATACCTTAACTCAGTGAGTGCTTGTTCTCATTCTTACTGTATCAAATTGACTAGCCATGCAAAAAATAATATTAACCATCCAATTAGGAACTCAAGCATTTTTAATACAATAGAGACTGCCTATACAGGGAAGTTATTAATAAAACGAGCCATTAAATTCAAAATAGACAGTAGTTAAGTTAGGAACTTCCTTCTTCATCAAATCACATTTAACTCATTTAAAAGTGACACCAAGCTTGAAGTTTCCAACATAAATGAGGGCTACTAAAGAAATGCCTAATATCCATAAAAATTTGTGCCAGGAGAGTGTTATTTCAGGCTGCTATTTATCCAAGGGGTGCAGTTTTATAGGAAACATATGAGAAACATTACTAAGTTTCAATGCATATCATATTATTAAAATATTTGTAGCATTCCGATGTTTTTCTTGGCAGCTTAAAAATTCAAACATCAAATGAATGAAGTTATAGTACTAAATAAATGCATGCTTAGTTGATTTTCCTAATAGTGAATATTTTCCATCAACATGTTTATTCTTTATGATTAATAACACTTTTTTTCTTATCCTAAAAGACCCACAACCTTTACCTATGCACATTGGTTCACTTTTTGCAAATAGTCATAAAATAAGAATTTTAATGATCTCAATGAAGATAAAGTGAGCCAAAATTTGCAGGAAGCTGAGCATGAGGCAGACCTTGGAACCTTATGCTCTCCCTTCTTCTGACATGTGAGATTCTTCTGAGTCACAGGGAAGATTAGAAATCTCTATATTTGTGGTGACATTCCAACCTCTTCTTTTTTACTTTCCAGCACCCTATCTACAAGATTACAACCAGCACTCCTCCCCGGAGTTAATTTAGATTCATCCCAGCCTTTCTTGGGCCATGGGGCTGCCAACCATGAATTATTTCAGTTGCAAAAAGATGGCCTCTGCCCTTCACTACTACTCTTCTTAGCAAAGGAGACTGAGAAAGATACTGTTTGGAACTTCTCATAGTTTCAGCAAATAAAACCAGACATCGCATCTAATCTATCAGTCATAGTTGTCATAGTGTCATTCTGAATGAATTCAGTCTAATTACACATGAATGTTTTATTTGGGTTTAGAGTCAATACAGTGTTTCCTTATAATGTTAAAAACACACCGAGGGTGTTATCAGATAGAATCCATTAAACGTTTAAATTATAAATGAAGGGTCCTAGATGTTTATATTTTGTTAATCCTCCTATGTATTTAGACACTCAGATGGGGGTGGCACTTGACAGATGAGGATTAGATTGTTGAAAATGTTCTTTTTCACTGTGACAGGATTTAATTTAAACTTACTGGCAAGATTCAAATACCTATGTGAGTATGATACCCATCACAGGGCTCCAACCCACATCTTTCTCTTTGCTGTGGTGTTTCACTCAATCTTGAGATAACATTAAAACAACAACAATAACAACAACAGCAGCAACAACAAAATCGACTCTCCTTGATCTTCTTCAAGAATTCTCAAGAAATTTTATCAAGTGAAGGCGTGAAAAAAAAATAAGAACGACTTTATGCACATCAATGTTCTTACCTGAGATCCATTCTTGGGGACGGGGGGTTATGCAGTAAACAATGACTATACTAAAAAAATATACAGCTATCTCTATATTTTCTTTAAACTTATGCCTCTTGTGGAGAGTGGAAGAAAACCTGGGTGAATGTGTTCAGAGCAGATGAAGTCCTGAGTGAATGTATATTGTTTACATGAGCACAGCCACATCAGGGACACTGTGACTCAAACTCGTGGGAATAGCAAAGCCTTCTCCTGGCCTGTATGCAGATGTTGACAGTGTACAGGAAATGTTGACTGTGGGTTCCTCTTCCCAGATGTTTGCAGCCTGAGACTGCTCCTCTACAGAGACCCCTTACTGATGCTAGCTGAACTTGCTTCCTTGTTCAGCTGTATATAAAAAAACCTGCCTCCTCATTCAGTTGTATACAATAACCCTGTTTCTCCACTTAGGTGTGTACAATAACCCTTCCTTCTCAATTCAGCTGAACAAACTCATGGGGCTGTTGCTCATCACATAGCCCACCAATTCAAACTTTTTTGTGTGGCTGTCTGACTTTTTTTTTTTTTTTTTATCACTCCAGACAGGTCATTCCCTAAGCTGTGCAGGTCATGTTAGTCTCTAAATAATAATAGTTTTAACATCTAGATAATGGAACCAATTAATTTTATGGAACTAAATTATAAATATATATGATATATAGTGTGCAGTTTTTTCTTTAATGCTCTCCTATGGGAGCAATCAGGACCACAGTCACTCTGACCTCCATAGCATGCCTTAGTCTTAAAAGGTTACTTTGATCCTTTCAACAATCCAGACTCTGACATTCTCAGTTTAGTTCATTTCAATCAGATGTAAGGACAATATAAAACATCTTTACTGAAATAGGAATGATTAAACAGTACATAAAGGTTTTTTTTTTTTTTGCAGTCATCTCTCTGTATCTATAGATTGGGTCTCAGACCTTCATGGACACTAGAATTTCTGGAAGTCAAATACCTTACATAAAATGGCATAGTGTTTTCTTCTAACCACACATCTAACTGAAAGTTTTCAACCATCCCCAGACTGACTATAATACCTAACAATGCAAATACTGCATAGATAATTGTTAAATTTTATTGTTTAACAAATGATCCACAAAACTATTGTCTGTACCTGTTGAGTTCAGACATTTTTAACACTCAGTCTATGGATTTGTTTAATCTGTGATTGTGGAATATTTGAGTACAGATTATCAACTATAGTTTAAGCCATAATGATTGTTTCAGGATGTATATTTGAGTCCAGTGCATGATAAAAAAGAAAGAAAATTTTAAAAGACAGAAAGAAAAAAAAACACATTTGGATAAGACAATAAAAACAATGTTCTCCTGGTCATTCTCTTGCTTCTCTGAGGCATTCCTTTCCTGAACAGTCGCCTCAGATCTAAGTATGAATGTATAAGTTTTGTATAGTGTTAACAAAATGCCTGATTTGACTCTCATAGATTCTCAGCATCCAATACATTCCAATTGGTAGATGGAAATAACCTGGGTGAAATGATGGGTTTCTGAAAACACATTATATAAACTATAAGACAACAGCTATGTGTTTGTAAACAATAAGAGCACTATAGCTTTCAGGTCACAAATAGTTTTTGCTTTGCTTCAGAACTGTATGACAAACTTTAGCTCTCTTTTATTTTTTGAAATTTAGTTTCCTTAACAGTACAATGGAGAGTGACTGCTCACCTAATTGACAATGACATCATAAAGCAGTTAGCAAGAATATTAGTGGAGTGTATACTCACTTACAAACCAGCCCTTTTCATTCCATGTTATTCATTCTCTTAACTTTTCAACCAGTCATGTGTGTTTCTTGCTTGTTCTTGAAGCAAATAATAGCATGACTGTGATTAATGTAAGACTCCTACATTTTTTTCTATAAATGAAAGGTGTATTCTGGAAATATTTTAGAAAATTTTATCAAAATAAGAATTTTCCTCATTTTCTATCTCCACTTATCTCTTTCTTTTGGAAGTATAGTTTGGAGTTTATTAATATTATATATATATATATATATATATCAAATGATATCCAATAAGATATACTGGGGGATGTGGACACACATGTAAGAAAAGGACAGTCCTCCATACTCTGAAGTGAATGCTGGCTTCTCAATTCTCTGGAACAAAGGAGGCTCCAGAAGTCTATGGTAATGACCCTAACTAAGACTCCTAGCAGCGGGAGACATGGAGCCTGTAGTTGCTACCTTTTGTAGCCAGGTAGGACTTCCAGTGGAGGGAGAAAACACCAACACACACACAAAACCATCGACTCAGCCACCAAATGACTGGCCAGACTTGAGTCATATACCATGGGAGAGAGAGAGCCCACTGCCAACACTTTAATAATATTCTGCTATATTTGCAGACAGAATGCTAGCATTAACAGTCATCTGAGTAGTTTCACCCAGAAGCTGATTAAAACAGAAACATAGACACACAGCCAAGCATTAGGTGAGCTCAGGGTGTCTTATAGAAGATGGGGAGGAAGTATTCAAAGAGCCAGAGAGTTCAAGGACACTACAAGAAAACCTAAAAATCACCTGAACTGCAGAAAAGTTCATAGGGAATGAACCACCAACCAGACAATATCCATGGGATGGATATAGGTTTCCCTGACATGTGTAACAAATGTACATCTTGGTCCTCGTGTGGGATCTCTAACAGCAGGAGCAGGGGCTGTCTCTGACTCTGTAGCCTACCGTTTGAACCTTTTCTCTTAATTGGACCACCTTTTACACCCTCAATAGAAAAAGAAGAATATGTACCCAGTCCTACTTGATATTACAAAGTGGGTTAAAAACCTTGGTCTCCCCTTTTCTGAGAAGAAAGGGAAGTAGGACATAGTGGGAGGGGAGGGGGTAAAGGGAGGACCTGGATGGAGGGGAGGGAAGGAAAGATCTAATCAGAATGTAAAGTAAATTAATGAATGAATGAAAAATAGCAATCGTTTTTCATATGATTTTTCTACTAAATTTATTCCACATTTTGACTAGAAATCTAAACATTAAGTAAGCTTCATTTTTCATAATATGACTTGTTTGTGTGTTTTACAACATTTGAAGCTACTTTAACAGTATGGTTAACTTTACTTGTTCTTTTCTGAAGATCAACGTGGGTGTGTCTTAATACCAAAATGATGAGCTGAAGCTCGTAGAAATGGCAGTTTCACTAATGTGAGGTAACAGAACTCTCATTACTTTGTGTTTCATATGACATTTCTGTTCACTTACAAAGTGTGATGGGAAGAAGAGCTCCATAGACATACAAAAAGGAGTAGAAATCCATTTTAGAAGATGTAAATGTGCATGTTAATAAATATTGAAGTGATCTGAACTTTTTTCAGAATATTTTACATGTATTTATGGGTGGGTATGTAGAAGTATACATTCCAATGTTTTAGAGTGCATGTGGAAGTCAATGCAGAGAGAGTTCCCTCCTATGTGTGTCCAGAAGATCAAATTCTGATCCAAAAACTCAGGGACAAGTGCTTCAAGTGTTTTTAACTACCAAGCCATCTCTCTCTCTCTCTCTCTCTCTCTCTCTCTCTCTCTCTCTCTCTCTCTCTCTCTCTCTCTCTCTCTCTCCCTGTGTGTGTGTGTCTGTGTCTGTGAGTGTGAACATGCATACCAGCATGCGGATACTTGTATAGGTCAAAATTGGTTCTCTTCTCCCACCAAGATGGGTTTTGAGGCTCAAAATAAGATAGTCAGTCTTGATGACAAGAGCCTTTATCCACTGAGTCATCTTGCAGGCTGAGTGATAATAATTTAATAAAATGTACTAGAGATGTGGGATTCATCAAAATCATTAATTATGCATCACTTTCTTCCAAAGGCATCTTCTAAGTGATGGTGAAGTGTTCCAGGAATGTTTTCATTGTTCTATCTTTAAGTTTCTTTAATAACTGAAGGCAAATATATTACTTAAAACACATTGCTTCAGAAAAATCTCCCCAAGTGCATCTTCCTGTGATTTTCTCATTTACAGTGAGATAACATCAAACGTCTCTTCATATAGCATTTCATTTTTGTTTAAATTTATCCATGTGTTTTTCTTAAAAATATGGGCTTCCCAACAACATTCTAAATATTAACATAATTGATGAAGATGCTTCTCTAGCTCTGAAAATAGCAAGTGACATGGACAGAGGACTTAGCCCAATGTTTCCATATGATCCCTTCCTACCAGAAGAAAGAAATGGCTGTGTGTCTCATAGAGAATGGTATTGTATAACAAGTTTTTAAATGATAATATTTAGAAATTATTCTGGCCATCTTGATACTTTTTAGATTCCTGAGATAGAAAGTGATCATCCACATACAATATAGTTTGAAATATTGGAATTTGTGCTTCATGATTCCCTATTCCACATCTAATAAATGTTAGAAATGCAGTTGTTACTTGATACTAAAAAGTCATGCTTGATTTCATCAGGCTCATGTGATGATGAATTCCTGTTAATGGTTATAGGCCTTACAAATATTGCTCATTGACCTAGTTCTGAGGGTCATGGAAACTAGCTACCATTCTAAGAGCTGAAAAGGAGCTGTCGGTTGCACTTTCTAATTCTGCCCAGACCAACATTCTTTGTGACACTTAACAGTTTCTTTAAGGTAGATTTTTGTAGTATTTTGAATAATAAATATTACCCAGAAGCCCATTCATTTGAATACTTGTTCCCAGTTAATGGCTCTGTTTGGAAGGTTATGGAGCCTTGTTTGACAGAGGAAAAGGCCAACAAAGATGGACTTAAATAGCATAGCTATGTCCTACTTTCTGCCCCTTTTCTCTCTCTCCAGTATGAGCAGCTTTTACCTCCTTGGGCCACGCCACGCTTTCTCTGTTGTTGTTGACTCTAATCCTCTAGAATTGCAAACCAAAATGCCCTTTATTTTAGAAATACATTTTTGTCTCATTTTATCACATCAACAAATTTTGATCAACCTATTTTGATGCTGGTAACAGATCAATGATGTTGCTGCAAATAACCTGATATTGCTATTTTTTTGAAGGAATGTGGAACACTTTGAAAGTTTGGACTAAAACCTTGGATGCTGTCAGCATGGTCTGGAAGACATTAGTGTTGCTTGTAATGAGAACTATGCAGACCTAGCTCCTGAGGTTTCAGAGGGGAACAAGGACTTTATTTACAACCGGGCTACAGACCAATCATGTGATTTGGCAAAGAAAGCAACTTCATTCTGCTTATGTTTAAGAACTTGCCTGAGGCTAAATTTTGATCAATGGACTAATTTTTTGGTGAAGAAAAATTTATGGCTATATAACATTGAGTCTGTGGATTGGTTATTACTGATCACTCTTAGGCAGATCTATAACGAAAATGAGCAAATTGGTTAGAAAAAGCATTTGGTGTCTGTAAACTGTGCATCTTGGAGAACAAAGAACACTAAGAAACTTAAGGATGCCACAGGCATGTACTGAAAGAGAGTGTGTAGCTATTAAGGACAGCAGTGTCATTAAAAGAAAGCTTCCTGCTCTGAATTGACAGATAAGAAGGGTAGCCTAAGCTAGAGACCCCATCCAGCTCACCTTCCAACTTGTGAGTGAGAAGGCTTAAGATGTTTCTTGATCATACACAGAAACACAAACTATTGCAGATGTGACCCAAGGGATCATGGGTCTTCAAAACCAGGCAATCAAACTTGCCAGGGTCTTTCTCATGCTGCATGAGACCAGGGCTTGGGATTCCATCCCCAATCACAACTGGTGCCAAGGAAATAGAAAGAACCATAAGAGATTACTACAGTTATAATACAACAGATCAAGTAATCCAGAATAAATGAACTGCCAAGAGAAAAAGACTCTGTACATGTGCATCACAATGATTTTTCCTTATCAGATAAAGTACCAAACTATTCCTAAGAGCATTTTCTCATTGATTTATTTTCCTGAAAATGTATTTTTAACAAAATACAACAGAAATATGCAAACCAACTCCAACTCCAGCCTATGACTATTTACTATTAATTAATTAACTAACTAATTAATTAATTACAACTGGGCTGCAGAGCAATCATGTGATTTGGCAAAGAAAGCAACTTCATTTTGCTTATATTTAAGAACTTGCCTGAGGCTAAATTTTGATCAATGGACTAACGTTTTGGTGAAGAAAAATTTATGGCTACATAACATTGAGTCTATGGATTGGTTATTACTGATGACTCTTAGGCAGATCTATAATTAATTAATTAAAATGTATTCACTTTGTATCCAGGCTGTAACCCCCTCCCTCATCTCCTCCCCATCCCACCATACCTTCCCCTTTCCCTCTCTGTCCCTTCCCAAGTTCACTGACAGGGGAGGTCCTCCTTCCCTACTATCTGACCCTAGCCTCTCAGGACTGTCTGGATCCTCTTCCTCTGTGGTTTAGTAAGGCCACCTCTCCAGGGGGGAGGTGATCAAACAGCAGGCAACTGAGTTCATTCCAGTGACTGCCCCTGCTCCATTTTCTAGGGAACCCACACGGAGACTGAGCTGCCCATGGGCTATATTTGAGCAAGTGGTCTAGGTCCTCTCCATGCATGATTCTTGGTTGATTCATCAGTCTCTGCAGGCTGCCCTGGGCCCATATTTGTTGACTTTGTTGGTCTCATTGTAGAACTCTTGACCACTCCAGGTCTTTCTATCTCCCACATCTTCCATAGATTCCCTGCACTATGCCCAGAGTTTGGCTATGAGTCTCAGCATCTGCTTCAATACCCTTATGAGTAGTATTTTTCAGAGGCCTTCTGTGGTAGGCTCTTGTACTGTTCCCTGTCTTCTCTCACTTCCGATGTCTATCCTGTTTGCCCCGCTGAATGAGGATTAAGTCTCTTTCCTAGTGTCCTCTTTGTTTTTTTAGGTTCTTTAGAACTATAGATTTTAGTATGTGTATCGTATACTATATTTCTAATATGTACTTATGAGTGAGTATATACCATGTGTGTCTTTCTGCTTCTGGATCACCTCACTCAGGATGATCTTTTCTAGTTCCATCCATGTGGTACATTTACACAATGAAATACTATAGAGCAATTAAAAACAAGGGAATAATGAAATTTGCAACCTATGACTATTAAGGAGGAAAGAACATACAGAACCAGCAGAACCCACTTGACACCGCGCATGGAGCACAAGAACAAACTCAACACTCTTGCCGATGCCCACAGAATTCCAGAATTCAGCATGCTTTGCAGTGCCCAAGCAACAATTCCAGAGAGCAACATGAACCAATGTGAATCCCACCTTGTCACTTGGAACACAGAGGCATTAGATCCCTGTTTCTTATTGGATAGCATACACCCTCATCCCTTAGAGGTATTGTGAACATTCAGATTTCTGGGACAACTGGGGCTTCTGTTTCTGAGCATTATAGCGTGAGAATTTGTATTTTGACCAATTTCCCTAGCTATGTGTAGTGTGGTAGCCTTGGAGCTCCAACTTCAGATTCACTGCTCTTCACTGGAGGAATCTTCTGCTATAGAACACCTTACTGTACCTCTCAGCATCTTTCTTCCTTTACTTCACTGTCCCGAAGTAACAAAATATTCCAGATCCAGCAATGTGAGCCCTCACTAAGCATTTATGATCTCATTGCTGACTTCACTGATTTTCTGGATAGATAACCTCATCATCCTCTGAGCAGGGCATATCTGTTTTCTAAGACTTGAATTCATGCAATTTAGTGAGACATCTCTAAAAAGAAATGAATAAAAATTGTAAGTGACTTCTAGCTATCAAGGCATCTATCTGTGGACAAATAATCATTAACAAGTTATGATTGCAATTTGTTTGCAAGTCCACCACCCATCGTGACCTCCAAAACAAGAATCAGGTATGTATGCTTGCTTACCTCTGTAGTTACCTCATGCTTACCATGTTGTCATTGTAGCACACACATGATTGATCACATAGAGATTTAGCCTCTAAATTTGAATCATGAAGCCAACTGATTGAAGGCAGGGGGTTGGGCAGGATATCATTGGAAGTTACTTAGACAGCTAGCAGTAACAAAGAAGAAGTAGTCACAATCTGCCTAAAAATAATCCAATCTATCTAAACAAAGTATGTTCCCAATTCAGATTTTCCTTAATGTTTCCCAGATGCTAGAATAATTCCAATGCCATGCTCATAGTACTGAAAAAATTTTAATTGAATAATCAGTAGACATAATCAACCAGAAATAAATATCTGATTACAGGAGTCCATTATAAGACTTAGATAACACTTAGAATGGTCCATATGATATAGAGAACAAGAAACGGGGGGGCTTAGATTTCACACATGGAGAGAAAAATGAAAGGAAGGGCAGACTCTGATGAAATCTAGAACTCTGAGAATGTTTGTGCCTAAGTTTATAAAGTCCATGATTGAAAACTGATGGGCTTAGAGTCAAAAGATAAATACCATTGAAGCACACCTGCCTTGCAAGTGGTATATGCCCACATTTGAACAACCCCAATAGCTCTTGGCCTTTTGTAAGTGAGACGTGTTCCCATAGCCAGCTTCTTTTCTGCACCCACTTTTCTGTAGGTTGGAGGAGTAGGAAAGCCAGAAGATTAAAACCAGAAGCTTTGAAAGC
Source organism: Pachyuromys duprasi (assembly GCA_028658305.1). Taxonomy (NCBI): domain Eukaryota; kingdom Metazoa; phylum Chordata; class Mammalia; order Rodentia; family Muridae; genus Pachyuromys; species Pachyuromys duprasi. The sequence continues at coordinate 1,141,860 of CM053760.1, forward strand.
CATATACATGGTGATAGGTATATCAGAATACACTTAGGCTATGGAGTCATGTTACCTGCTCTCCATGCTTGTTCTTCAGGAGTTGTAATTCCTTGGCCATGTTAATCACTGTGTGCTGGAACTTCATCAGCAACTTTATTTTAAAATAGGAATACTGCTACTACCACCTTCTTCAGGTTTCTATAAGAATCTGAACATATATTATATTATGCACCTATTAACTCAGTTAGTCATATACATATATATGTAAATGCATGCATACATACATACATACATACATACATACATACATACATACATACATACATACAAGTGGTGCTGGGTCCCCAGTAACCACTCAGCTAAAGTTATCTATTATTATTTGGAAAGTCCCAGGCATTTAGAAATGCATTTTTTAAAGCTATAGCATAGATTTTTGGCTGTATTTCCACTCTCTTTTTTAACACTAAAGTTAGCATCTTTCCAAGTCCAGTTTCTGGGTATCTGCTGCTGCTATTCTTGGCCATCTGTGATTCTCAGTAGCACCAAGTTTGGCGTTTCCAAACCACGACTAGATTCCGTCACAACTCCCAGTGATCTGTTGTCTGTTTATTTGCAGAACTGGTCATAATTTAGTCCTTTCTGTATAAATTGTCTACATTAGCTCTTCAAACTCTGCAGTCGTCTAGTGGGGCGCCAGCATTTGGATGGGTGTTATAACACTACATTTTCTCTTCATTACAAGTCCTAAAAATAGGGTGCAACTGACTAACGTTTTCAGCCTTCACAGCAAGATTTTGTTCATCAGGAAATGGTGTGGGAGTAGTTCCCGTATTCACTGAAGGTGCAAAGTGCAAAACAAAAATAACTCAACAAGAGTTTAACAGCCCTTCTTTATGTACGTTATTTACAAAGGCCACAATCTGGAGTTCCAGGCACAGCCCTGAGAAGCTCAGGAGACCCTTCTGGAAGGGGAAAAGATGCCAACACAGAGTGCACAAAAGGGAAAATGGGTGAAGACAGACAAGGTTGAATTCACTGTCTCTGCCCTCTTCAACAGTACTGTTTTCATGCATGCTCAAGTGTCAACAGGACTTAAAATTTAGCCAACTTAGAAGAATGCTTCAATAATATAATCCACCAAAACACATGAAGACAGCTCTCCATCTCTCACCCTCTTCTTTCTTTCTTGTGAGTGTGTTCTTTGACTTGTCTTATTTCCCTCTGCAAAGCGACATGCATTCCTCATTGTATTAGTGAATCTCAATTGTCTTTGTACTCTCTGTGGTTTTGCAATGCTTGGGATAAATATTTTGAAAACATAGAGACACTTCAGAATTATCCTTCCTACCTTTCAATAGAAATTCTAAATATAAATAGGAGAAAATATTTCTCTTTATTAATGTGTCTTCCATAGCAAATAGCCAGCACTGTTTGATTTATCTCATCTCCCTGTTCAAACAAACATATTCTTGATGTACCCAGAATTCTCAAATGAATATAATAATTTGCTACTCTTTCATTTTATTTTTCTTACGCTGCTCTTAGTCTTTCCATTATAAGCTTAGCAGAAAATTCTTATATGCAACATAAAATTGGGGATGAAATTTTTATATTCATGCCAATGAAATATTGCAATAAACAACATTCTCAGGCAAGTGATTTAGAATTGTTCTGCTCTATCACAGTATTCAGTGTACTTTGGGAGTTAATAGAGTCTCGCAAATGAAAGCAGAGATTTCCTTTTTTAGTCTGCGCTACTTTCTCATTAAAGGTACTTTTCAGTTTCATAATATGGAAAACTTTTTCTTTGTACTTAAAAATTAGAAAGGGAAGTAGAGAGAGGGGAAGATAGAGAAACGCCACTTTTCTTTTCTGTGAGAGGCCGAGAGTTGATGGATTTAAACAGATGTAGAGTGCTTGCAGTTATATAAGACTATTAGAGACTCTGTTTGGTCTGGTTTTTGTAATTTGTTCATGTCCTACTTTATATAACTCAATCCATTGTAAGCCAAACATGAAATAAGTGAATACAGTATTCCATATTTCACCTTGTCAGCAATTTTTTTAAAGTGTAGAACAAACACAAGAGTTATTATGGTTCTTGAATAGAGAATGGAGCATTTTTCAAATCCTAGGAACTAGTAAGAAACACAAGGTTAAAGAGATTAAAAATGAAACAACAATGAACAGATGTGTTTGTTGTTGCTGACGGAGGATTCTATCCATTTACTTCAATTAACAAGAGTGAGCACATTGATACTCAAGCTTGTCTGATGCCTTGATTTTTTTTTCCAATTTGACAGGTAATAGTGGGGCTGGGAAAATGTCACAACAATTTAGTGCTGCCTCACTGACCTTAACCAGTTCAGTGACAACATGAATATAATTTACAGAGATTCTTTATGATTCATAATAGTGCTGTGTCTATCTGCTCTTATGACGGGTTTAAAACGTGGTGACAATTAATGGTTTAAAATCAAGTACTCTCATGGGTTGTTCATTTGGGTGCTAAGTAAAATCAAGTTCAAATATTTATGAGCAGTGAGAAAATGTGGAAACTTTCTTTAAGAACATGTCATTTCACATTGAGTCATAACTGAAACCAACTATGTCTGACAAAAAAAAAGACCATTTCATCATGCACCCAAGTTGCTAACCATTCCTGTGCTCTCAAACATCTTTTCTAAACTTGAGCAAATTATGTCACAGAAATTTAAGTTTATGTAAAAAGCTCGTGATTTCACAAATTCTGTCATATGAGAGCAAATTCTCTCTTCAGCAAAACCGACAATGGTGACCAAGTACAATAGTATTTGCAAGTCACATCGATGCCAGCTGGCCCAATTTTAAAAAAAAATGCTTTCTTTTTAACAGTAAAACATGACTAACAAACACATGGAAGAAGAGAAGGACACCAGCAATTTTTAAGTGAAGCATAAGATTCTATCTGAACAATTCTAAGAGGTAATCCAGGGAGCTGCCTAGGAGGAAGAATCACAGAAATCAGACAAAGCCAAGTCCATGCGGGGCTTTCTCCCTTCATCAAAGGAGTATCCAGCCGCCTGCTCATTTCCATGGCTTCCAGCAGCACCTCCTAAGAACGAGGAGCTCGGCTGAGGTTTTTAGGGAACAGCATGCGTCTATGCTCCCAGCAGCCAAGCTGACAGAATGTAAGACAAGATGCATAAACTCCGAGGTCCGTAGGGCAGTGTTGCTTAGATCATCTCATCATTGTGCACACCCCACTTTACTCAACCCTGTGAGGCTTTGCTGGTCACCCCAGTACCCTCAACACGTTTCAGTTCTTCTCATCTCTGCTGCCTGTGTACCTAAACATAATGATTCTTTTTGTTTCAGAAGTCACACGCAAAATCTACAGACCATTTCTCTTATTTGTCTTTGAATCATTTGATTTGAACGACCAGCATGTCTCTAGGCCTGTGTAAATACTCAGTAACTGTTTGAATTGCATTGGTTGTTCATTCCACATCTAAATCTTTCGGGCACCTCTGTCATGGAGGAGCTAAGATTTACTTATGAGGAGACAAGACAAAATAGAGTAAGCAATGGCCATGCATTATGTAGTGCCCTGCCCCTATGGCAGGAAAAATATAATAAATAATTAGAGTGTAAAAGTCCTAAGTTCTAGGCCCTTAGGGTGCATCTGTCTTTGGAAATAGGGCCTTTATAGAGGAAATCACATGAAAAGAAGGTCATCAGTGTAGGCTTAATCTAATGTGAGCAATATCCTTTAAGAAAGGACAATCTGAACAGACATGTAGAGGGAGGGCAAAATCATCTTGCAATAGGCAGTCTCTACATATGTCAAGGAGAAAAGCCTGAAAAAGGTCCCTCCTCTCCTCTCCAGAGGAAGCAACCTTGAAGCAGCTGTATCACAGATTTCAAGTTTCTAGAATTGTGAGAAAGGTATTTGTTTGGTCTAAGCCACCCTGTTTGTGATATTTTGTAGTCATATCCTTAAAAAATGAAGACAAAGGTCCGATTTCATCTGCCTATTAATAAGAATAGCTCAAAGAAATCAATGTGCAATTGTATGATGGTATTTGTCACATTGGGTAGATAACATAAGGGCTCAAGTGTAACCACTACAGAGTCTGATTAAAAATGGGGAGCCTGCTTTCTTCTTTCCTATAGAAAAATATTATCTCTACACCATGACTATTCTACACTTGCCTAGTGTTCTCATGCATGCTGTGATATGAAAATGGATCTGAAATAGAATGGGAAATTATATTTGCAATAATCAATCAGCCAGCTCCGCAAAACAGATTATTAAAAATGTCTTCATTTGATTACCTGGGTGAAAATATAAATGGAAAATAACAATTCTCAATGTAGTGTATGTATTGGTAATGTTATAGTTAGAGAAACTATATTAACTTCTAACCTAGATACATTTTACGCTTTATTAATAACGACAATAATACAGGATTGTTAGACTAGCCACAATTTATTTAGGCTTATCAACACAAAGACTATAGGCTAAGCTAAAGAGACTACTGTTTCCTGAAAGGGAAATAGAGACAGGGAACAAAGAGTGCTACACTTACTGTGACCATACATCAGGTGGCAGGGTGAAGCAAAACACGTAAGATGCAAATGTAGAAATTATTCATTTACAGTGACTAGAGTAATTTTTCTAAGAAGGAAGGATGTTTAGGTGTGTATTGTTCCAAAGATGTATATTTGACTTCAGCATCAGAGAGTTTAATTTCTGTTTTCATTTAGATAAAAGTTTAACTCCTGTTCTAGGAAGTAAAACTTAATAATAAGAAAATTATTAAAAGATGAACGTAGGGAAATATAGAATTTTTAGCTTTCAAATGGTGCACATAAACCAGCAACACATTAAACCAAAGAATCACAAGTACCCAGGTTCTATCCTTGGTCTGTATTCTCAACCAAGGACCCAAAGTGCCAATATGCATATTTCAACCAGTCCTTACAGTTCTTTTGTTAGAGCCATATAAGTCATCATTCAACAGACAAAACAGGAAAATAAAAATTGCTAAAAGAAACCTTCATGATTAAATGTAAAAAAAAATTAAAGTGTTAATTTGATTTTTTTTAAATAAAACAAACTCTCCGTGGTTTATCTTTCTGCCTCCTAACAGGCATTCCCTTTAAGTTAACAAAGCCTTATTGATCACTGAGTGAGTTAGGTCTATGTTCGGCCATATACTGTGTTTGTATATGCATGAAAATATGCTACCTAACCTCTTAGTTTATTATAAAATGGAAGCACACTGCTACACTAATTTTTACATTAAGTAAACTTTATATAGAAAGGAATCTTCAAAATACTTACATATATTTACAAAATCAATCTACAACTACTTTGAAAACAGCAAATGGCCCTTATACCTTCACTCTAAGTAAGAGATAAAATTCAGAGAAATAATTTGGGTAGAGTATGCAGAACCTTTCTTAAAATTTTCCTGTATGATATCTCCACACCTGTCACAACTGACTTCTGTTGCCTCAGTTTCCATGTTTGTAGAAAGGAGAGATATATTACCTTACCATGAAGGGAGGTTAAACTAATGGCAGCCATGAGGATTAAATAGACAGTAGGTTGGAGGAAAGTTCAATGGGGTTCCATTAAAATCCTGTTTTATACTCTTCTTTTCTTGCATTTATCTCTTAAAGGTATACTAAAGTCTAACTACTCCCTTACTCCTCTGCCAGGGTGGGTGGAGACCTATCCTTTGACCACGTGGTCAAGAGTGTCTTCCTTCAGTTGGGTGTTCTAGTCCTACATTGCCAACAGTTTTTCTGCAGGTCTTTCCTTAGATACTTTGGCTTTGACCTATCAATTACCCAAGCCTTAGTTTCTCCCTCTACCTTTGTCACTCTCACATGGCCTGGTCTCTACTTCCATGAGTAAAAAACAAGAACTTTGTGGATCGAAGTTCTTTACTCAGTACTTTCCAGTAAAGCATATATCTGTTGCCTTTTCACTCTGTGCTAAAGTTCTTGCAGTTTCTCGCAGGATCAATGATTGTTCCAAAAACTCGGTGATCGTGAGAAAACCCTATCTGCTTGTACTTGATAACAGTGATACTACACAGACTCAAATCAGCAAAGGTAATGAAGAGCAGAGCTCAGAGAAACAGGTACAAGGATTTAGGTGTGTCTCCCAGGAAGGCACCAGGGATACTTGTAAATCTTCCTCCTGCAATGTAGGACAGACCTGTGAATCACCACAGATGCTTACCTGATGCTTGGGGTCCAGCGTTTTTATACCGGAAACAAATACAGGCCTGCAGAGCTGCGTCACTCACATTCCAGCACCGCTCTTCTCGGCTCAAAGTAATGTTAGCAATAAATCACACTGCCAAGATACTCTCATTTGTTCAAACTGCTACAACATGGCCCAAGTACGGGGTATAAAATATCATTTACAGGATTATAACATTCCATGACAGAGTGTTTCCCTAGGAGTGAAAGACCCTGAGTTTGATCCAAACTCTCTTATTGGAAAAGGCATTTTAAGGTCTCACATGGTATTCTCCAGGAGCTGAGTGAATGTCAGTCTTGGAATTAGGCATTGCTTTGGAATCCGCAGGGGTTGTTCAAGGTCCTAAGAAGTTATAACCTCCCCTACCCATTATCTCCTCCTTTTTAAACTCTCTGGATTTTCCTCTTTTGGTTCATGTGTAATAGTTCTTCATGTCTCTAATCCCTTATTCCTAGTCATGGTTTGACACTATCTGTAATCCTATATGAAACCATAGAAAGGCTTCCCCTTCAATCAAGAGCATGTAAATTCAAAATTATTTAAAAAATTAATTATAGAGACCCTCAGTTCCACCAAAATAGAGCACATCTCTGTTTCTTCTAATTTAGAAGCCTTGGAGAAACTGCAGCACACAAACACAAAGAATGTCTAAACTTTCTACGGAAGTGGGAAACAGAGCAGTGGCAGCCTCGGGACCTGGAAAAAGAGGGAGCCCTAGTCCAGTAAACCCTGTACCCATCTCTATGCTTTTTCTCATTTCTATCCATATATCGCTGAAGTGTGTACATTGCCAGTAAAAAAAAAAAAAAGTTCCAAGAAAAGCCTGTGTCTAGAAGCCGCAGGTCTCACTAATATCTGGCCCTTAAACAGAAATTCGTGTTTTAAGCATCAGCCATCCTACTTTCTACCAACAAACAAGGCAAAAACCATCTCTGTTCCATCCCTAACCAGTGCATATGCATCATTGTCAGTTGTTCAGGAAAACAGAACTGGAGTCTGTTAGAAAACGCTCCATCCAGCCTACATCCAGTGCAGTAGGAAGCAGCTGGAAGGAACCACCTGAATAGTGAGCTAAATCGTCTTTCTCACCAGAACATGAAGGCATCACCTCTTCCTCAAAATGGTGTCAATGTACACAAAGATGATGATCATCTGGTGCCTGCCTGGCAATCAAGTGTGCTTCAAAATCACAGTGAGTATACAGAGGTAAGCAAAGGGTCCTCCAGCTTTCCCAGGAAAATGAGGGAGGCAGCAAGGGGCGGTGCAGTCACCACTAGACTGCAGTCTCCACAAATAAAACTACCAACTAATCGTAAAATAAAGGACAAATAAACAGAAAACGTCTAAACAATACGTGGCCAAACAAGAAGATCTTGGTATTTATTAAAAAGCAAATTAAGTCAATTAAAAATGGAGATATGCTAAAGTATGTCATTACACGGAACAGGATAGTGAGAGACAGTACCGAAGTGCTAAGCTCTGCGGAAGAGGAGAGACCTCAAGCCAAAAAAAAAAAAAAAAATCAGTTCCTGTATCAACACACTAGAGTAAGTAAAGCTAATAAAGCTCTGGATGAACAGAAAGAAGGAAATGTGTGGAAAAAATAAATAAAAGACACTGAATACAATAAAGAATACTAATGAAACAAAAGGCTGTTTCTCCAGAAAGGCCAATAAAATTGGCAAGCCCTGGCACAGCTGATGAGACACAAAGAAAGAAGGCAGAGGTCCCAGTATGAAGAATGAACAGAGGACACACCATGGATTCTTCATCTATTGAAGAAGCAGCCACTGAATGTGATGAAGTCCTTTGTAGTAATAAATGCAACAATTTAGGATCAATAGACCAAGTCTTTAAAAATGAACAGTGTATAAAAATTTGGCCAAGATGAAAAAGACAACCTGAACAGCCTGGTATTTCAAAAAATCAAATTTATAATTTAAAATAAAGCTCTCAGAAATCTTCAGTAGTAGATGATTTCCCTATGGAATTCTTCCAGGCATTTAAAAAGTTAACATCAATTTTGCAAACCTCTTTTATAAATGGATTGAAAGAATATAGCTGCTCAATTTTATGGAATCAATACAATAATCAGACAAAAAGAGGACAAAGATAAAACTATAAACACCAATTCCACAACACACTATCAGCAAATCCAGTTCAGAAATGTAGAGAAATGATCATACATCATGACCAAAAGGAACTTCCTTCAGGTAAGCAGACTAGCTGAGTGTTGAAAGACTCACCAATGCAATCAGCCTATCAGCCTGATAAGGAATCAGGCATTAGCATTCCAGTTGGCACAGAAAAAAGACGACAACAATCTTGTGTTTTACATCCTCATATGTTTAGAAGATGTCTGACTTACAAAATACTATTTTTTAGCAATCAAATTGTTTATTACTGATTTATTTTTGCTTAGTCTCAAATTATGAACTCCTTAATTTTAAACAAATCATTTATAATTTTACATTTTGTGCTTAAGTCCTTGGAACATTCCAAGCTTTTATAAAAGATGTGATGTGAAGTCAAGGACTTTTGTTTTTGATGTCCAGTTGCCTTGTGTTAGCATCATTTATTATAGGGTTCCTCCTTTCTCTCCTAAGTGTTTCACATTTGTGTGGGACCCTTTCTAGACTCTATCCAGTTCCATTGGCCTATGTGTCCATTCTTGTGCAAATAACATACTATCTTGATTTCTGTGTAGTCAGATTTGGTTTTGTTGCAAAGCCATGAGTTCTGTTATTAATGACTTTCTATATAAATTCATAAATAAAATTGTATGTATCTTTAGAAGATATGGAAGGATTTTGTTAGAATCTGAATTAAACACCACACACACACACACAAACACACACACACATTTTACGGAGAAAACTAGTAAATACTTTGACCAAGGAGAAGATTGACAATTATGCTTTTACTGGTTTTGTGTCCTCTGGATTTGCACAGTTCAGCTTTTTGTTGCCGTTGTTTGTAGCTTGAGTGAGAAATGGTCCAATCAGTTGAAAAAAGGGAGATCTTTCCCCAACTTTTCTAGCCTATGTACATTTAATATCTTTTTTACAGTATTGTTTTTAATTTTTATTGTATATTGAATAGTATGTTGCAAATTTTAGAGGAAAAATTTAAATGTTAACTTTGTTTTTTTAAACACGGAAAAATAAAGCCTCTGATTTACAGACATTTTTGATTTCTTCAATCACGAAGAGGGGGGCTCTGTCAAATGTGCTCCAGTTGTCGAGCACGTGTGTCAGGAAGGACTAGTACTGAGAGGGTAGGTAACGCTCTGAGGGGAGTAGTCAAATACAACTATGAACTTAGCAAATATCATTAACACACATACAATATGTAAGTGTATGACATCAAACAAAGATAGATGTTAACATCTGCAACTAGAAGAAATGTAAGTTAGGACCATAATATAATCTAAGCCTTTTTATATGATAAAAAATAAACAAAATCAAAAACAAATCACACACACACAAATAAATGCTGGCAAGGACAAAGATAACATTGAATATTAATTTCAGACTTACAAGAAATAAATAACAATGCAGATATTTGGGAAAGCAGTCAGTAGTTTCTCATAAATCTAACTCACAAACTGTCATATGATGCAACAACTTATTCCTGGGCATTTATTTTTTAAAGGACCATTCATGGAGATGGCCTGGAACCCCTGCACAGAGGTAGCCCATGGCAGGTCAGTGTCCAAGAGGCCTCCATAGTAATGGGGACAGGGACTATCTCTGACAGGAACTAATTGGCCTGTTCTTTGATCACCTCCCCTTGAGGGGGGAGCAGTCTTACCAGGCCACAGAAGAAGACATTGTAGCCACTCCCTATGAGACCTGGTAGACTTGGATCAGAGGGAAGGGGAGAAGGACCTCCTTTATCAGTGGACTGGGAGGGGGACATGGGTGGGGAAGAGAGAAGGTGGGATTGGGAAGGGAAGAGGGAGGGAGGTACAGGGGAGATACAAAGTTAATAAACTGTAATTAATAAAAAATAATTAAACAAAAAAATGAAATTTAATGTCTACACATGAATGTTTATAGAAACTTGGCCCCAAACTACAAAACCTGCCAATCCTTCTAACTATGAATACTTACACAAACTGATATCCTCAGGCTACATAATCACCAAATAATTCTTTATATAGATACTGCCTTATATAATTTTCCAAGCAACCACCCTCTGTCACAGAACAAAACACAGCAAAACATACCCCAGGAACAATTTTTCCTCACCTACAAAATAAACAGTGATTACAAAACAAGAAATCTGATCACATTACATTATGGTCTTAATAATCCAATGGCTGCTTTGTTTGAAATTAATTTTCTAATTCATAGTTAGGTTTCTGACTCATTGCAGTGTGTCTGTCCAGTGTCCACCAACTGTCTAATGTCTATAAAGCATGCCCTTGGGTCACACAGAGCATGTACAGATTCCTGCCTACAAATTTTGATCTTTTGTTTTCAGATTATATACTCACTTGCTCACTTCCTCATGGAAAAGCTCCTGTTTATCCTGTAATGTTGCTCAGGTATAATATTTTAAATGATTCTTATAGTCTGTGATTCCATTTAAATATCTTCCCTGTTGCTGACTGCCATTTTTGAGTTCGCGTAAGACAACTACAACCTCTATCACTTTCATCAGATATAACATGATCAAGTCAGAAATAGTGGTGTGATTTAACCTTGATTACCTTGAAGGAATAAAATCCAAAATTACACAGTATGCACAGGCCCTGCACAGGTGTAACCCAGATAGGGTCTCAGCACCTCTAGAGGAATTGGACAGGGGTCTAACCCAAAAGTGATCTCCATTGATAACTGCTTGAAAGCGAAAACGTTACTTTTCACCAATGGAGTCTCACTGTGTATAAAGTCACAATTTAGGGCAGCCATCTGCCTAGCAGAGATAGCCAACATAAAACATACTCAGAAAAAAGCCTAAGATCAGATCCAAGATGGCTGCCACGAGAGAACACTGTGCCTGAGGAGTAGGACAGCAGAAACAATGCAGCGACCAGGAGACTGAACTCTGGGACCTAAAACGCCAGCATTTGTGATTGCCAGGTGAGCGGAACTCCTACGGTGAGAAAATCAAGTGGGAAAACCCTAGGGACACCCAGTTATTCCCCGGAAAAATCTCCAGGTGACCAGCAGCGCACAGCTCTGATGTGAACAAGCAGCTGCGCTGGGCGCCTGCACCCGCCATTATATGCTGGATCATACAGTCTCACTGGTAGTCTCAGGAGGAACCAGGTACCGTTTTCACTGAACTGCACACTGCGAGCGCACACTACTTCAACCCGCGGGTGTGCTGCAGGCTCAGACTGATCACCAGAATCACCCCAGACTGAGTGGGTTGGGGGACCGTTTTGACCAGTCTGCACTCTGTGGGCACACGCCAAATGCTTCCGCCAGCAAAAACTCAGTCAGTGTGTGAGTTCGCCTGCCTGGTCTGCGAGGAACCCGAGTTCTGCCTCAACCCACGGGTATGCAGCAGGCGCCCACCAATCGCCGGAACCACCACAGACTGAGAGGATCCGGGGACCATCTTGACGAGACTGCACACTGAGGACAAAAGCTGCACGCATCCGACAGCAAAAACCTCAGTTCCGGTGTCTGTCCACGGGCTAGACAGAGAAGGCCTCAGGCACCATTTCAGACAGCCCCGCATACAGCGGATGCACACCAACCCAAACCCACTGTGTGTGCCCCAAATATCATCTCAGACCATGGTGCACTGTCCCTGGCCCAGAAGGAGGCGCCAAATCTCCATTCCAGGGCAGAGCCCTCAGGAGCAAACCCAGGGCAGAGGGCACAGTCCCCAGCTGACATCTCAAACCTGGACAGCAAAACAAAGAAAAAATGTTAAAGGCAGCAAGGGGAATGGATCAAGTAACATATGAAGGTAAACCAATCAGACTCACACAAGACTTCTCATCAGAAACTATGAAAGCCAGAAGGGCTTGGGCAGAAATCATGCAGTCTTTAAGGGAACACAGATGCCAACCAAAACTACTATACCCAGAGAAGCTTTCAATCAACATAGATGGAGAAAACAAAATTTTCCATGAAAAAACAAAATTCATGCAATACTTACACAGCAACCCAGCCCTTCAGAAGGTACTAGAAGGAAAACTTCATTGCAACAGAAACAACTACACCAAAGAAAATATAGGATAAAGATAATTTCCCAATGACAACAACAACAAAAAAAGCAATGAATCACAGTAAGACCACCAACTTCACAATAAAAGGAACTAACTGTCATTGGTCACTATTATCTATCAACATCAATGGACTCAACTCTCCAATAAAACGACACAGACTAACAGAATGGCTGCGGAAACAGGATCCTACATTCTGCTGCATCCAAGAAACACACCTATGCAAGAAA
>CM053760.1:1155023-1172136 GCA_028658305.1 Pachyuromys duprasi
GAAGAAGTAGATGAGGGAGGGAGTGGGAGGGTAGGAGGGAATGGGGGAGGGGGCTACGCCTGGGATTCAAAGTACCCAACCTGTGATTGAGATAAAAATAAATAAATTTAAAAAAATAAAAAATATCTCCCCTTGAGAGGAATTAGATATATTATAATACAATTTTTCTTATTAATATACTGATGGAATTACCCTACAGCTCTCAATGAAAATAATTCATCTTTGTTTCCTTTTCTTTACTTGCTCTAGAAATAGTTGGAAAAGAAAAAAAAAGTAATAGAGGAACAAAAATAGATATATAGAAAAATTGAAAAGAGCAAATGTGCCTTTGCCAGAATCCTCTTCTCTAGCACTATGCTGAGCTGGGGAACAATTAGCACTTACTTTTTCTTTCCCTGTACTTCCATATAATCTCAAAATCTTAATGAAGAATTTGATTTCTTCGCATGCACAACTCGCTTACATATTGCTCCTTACCAGTCTATTAACATCTTGAGGGTAGGAGGCATGTTTTACTTATGACACATGCCATTTCCCAGTGTGATGGCTAGCCTGAGATGGACACCCAACTGCTGCCTGTAGGAATGGACACCTACTTCCTTCATCCTTCTGTCTCTCCCTCATTTTTATCTATCCTATCTCTGCTTTAGATATGCTTATGTATTTTCTGTGCCATGTTATTAAAGCTCCATATAGCTTTATTTGATTTGTAAAGACATTTCCATTTCCCACTTGGTATGCCACCCCTCAGAATTTGCCACTGTGCAAAGAGGGTGCCACTCATTAACGGCTGACTTTCTTTCGAAGGGGAACAATACATCCCAGCTTTGCGGCTGTGTGATAGTTAGTAGGATACACGCTAAAGCTAGCAAACCATGCTCAATGTTTAATCACTAAAACTTAACTTTTAATTTTGATGAAATGATAATGTTCGTGGTTTCCCAGTATTCAGAGAGCTCTTGCTATTACCCCAACAAGGCAGAAGTATGGAATCCTTCACAAGAATTTCTGTGACTCTATAGGAGTATGAGTTGAGAATTAGGATTATTTGCTAGGATGTAAACACAGTATAAAACATATTTTTAGTGTGTGAAGATTATGATCAAAAAACCTTTGTTGAACTGACATTTCTGTACGTATTCTGCATTTATTCATATATGCCTATGCAAACACACACACATAAAGTAAAAAGAAAAAAAAGTGGATTTTCTCTCTTTAAGAGAAGTTGGAAAATGTTAAATGTAAGTCAATTTTCTCTTGAACTTTTTTAAAGTTATTTTTATATGTCATTGATTTTCCCCTTACTTTCAGAGCTAAGACATGAGAACTTATAGACACCCGGAAGACCTTCCAAAGGCCTTCTAAAACATTTGCTTTTTCTCAAACATTTATAGTTGCTTTAACAAAGAGAGACATTTGGAAGATTACAATTCTTTTAGTGTGCCCCACTTTTCTCTGCTGTCCTTAAAATGTCTGTCATTCTACAGGTCAAAGTCTAGTGCACTAAGAGATTTGTGATGTTCAGAGGAACATGAAACACCAAACCAAAACCTGCACTTACATGAAGCCAATAGTTTTAATTGCTGAACTAGATATTTTAATGTCAATACCTATAGAAGTTATATATGTTGGATGTATTCTTGAAAGTCTTGTTCAAAGCATATGGGAAATAAAAGCTCCAGCCTTTCATATTTCTGCAAATGGAGCAGCTTCTCTCAGTGTGAAACCTCATCCTTAGTCTGTCACTTACGCTCATTTAGCAAGAGAATTAACCTCTTTGATTTTTCCAGTTGAATATTTCTAGGAGGAAACCTAAAATTATTATTACATTGTTCAGGAAACAGGGTGGCTACAGACTCAGAATCACCACATTATACATAGGAAGAACCTAGCAGTATGAAAAATTAATGTATATGTAATTGCAATATGTATTAAAGACATAATTCTAATTAAAATATGTTATTATATATTATATTATATTATATATTATATTATATATTATCAGTAATATTGATGCCACTCTTTCCATGTGGTTCTTTCTCTTTGCATCTGGTCATCCTGGCATTTTCTATCCTTATACATATGCAAGTAAAACTACATACACCATGTAATGTATATAGTAGACAATATTAATTTGGCCGTACATTAGAGGGGGAGGTAGGAAATTATTGCTACTTAGCCAAATCACTGTAAATCTCTGTCATTAAGCCAGGTTCCTCTAAAGTGTTCATGTTTTAGGACAAGAGATTTACATCTGGCAATGAAACATCAAGAGCTTCCTTGAATATTCTTGTCTAGGGGGCCTCTGCTGTGTGCTTGACAGAGGAAGAAAAGCATAGCATGGTAGTGCTCCAGGAAGCCAGCAACCTGCATCAGGCAAAATCTACAGAAACCTGGTAAACCATGGCTTGTTAGTGTGTCCTCTGAGTATGTCTTCTCTATGTCTAAGATTTGAGTCACGTGGAACTAGCCTTTTCATCTTGGGGAATTTAATTTTCAGTATGGCATCAGGCCAAGATTAAAAGGCTTCCATTTCCCAGTGCATAGGGTAGAGGGAAAACTGGAAAAGCCAAGTGTATTGGCTTATGTTTGCTTACTAAGGGATCTATCTGCAGAGAGCTTGATGCAAGAAAGGGAAACCAGGTGGGTTCAGGAATCAAAACCAATTCCTTCTACTTAGGAGCTTCAGAACTCAGGCGCATCAAACTTGACTCATATGTTGTGTGTAGATGAATAAATTGTATATCCACATACATTCATATAGAGTCACTTTGATTCTATATGTGTGTGTGTATGTATATATTTATATATATTCTAAATTCATAGAAAAACTAAGGTTTTATGGAAACGCATGAACTTTCATGAAATTGTACATCAAAGTTTTTATGTGAAAGAGGATGAGTTCAAATACTCCTACAGATTAAACTACCTAGAATATAAAGTGACATTTTTTCTCATGATAGTACATTAAGAGTTAAACCATTCAGATGTAGCCCATGGTAGCTCAGTATCCAAGTGAGTACCCTAGTAAAGGGAATAGGGACTATTTCTGGCATGAACTCAATGGCGGGCTCTTTGACCTCCCCACCCTGCAAGGGAGGAGCAGCCCTGCTAGGCCACAGAGGAGGACTTTGCAGCCAGTCCTGAAGACACCTGATAAACCAGAGTCAGAGGAAAGGGAGGAGGTCCTCCCCTATCAGTGGACTTGGAAAGGGGCAGGGAGGAGATAAGGAAGGTAGGGCGGGATTGGGAGGGAATGAGGGAGCGGAATATACCTGGGATACAGAGTTAGTAAAATGTAACTAATAATAAAAATAAAAGAAAAAAGAAAAAAACAAACAAACAGAAAGCATAAGAAACAAACAAACAAAAAATGATATGTGTTGTCAACAAGTTAAAAAGTTAGAAAATATTACTTTCTTTTTTCAATATAAATATTGTATTAATTCTTTGAGCATTTCCTACAATGTATCTTAAAAACATTCACCTCTCAGTCTTCCCACATACCTTTCCCCCTTTCCTCTCCTTTATTTTCTTTTTAGAAGACATTGTCTCATTGTAGGTGTCTTCTGGCTCTTACAGCTTACGCTATGACTTAGAAAGACACTCTAGATATGCTGACCTTCATTAACTCTAGGGGTTTATTTGGATATTATAAACCAAAAATCTA
Source organism: Pachyuromys duprasi (assembly GCA_028658305.1). Classification (NCBI taxonomy): domain Eukaryota; kingdom Metazoa; phylum Chordata; class Mammalia; order Rodentia; family Muridae; genus Pachyuromys; species Pachyuromys duprasi. The sequence continues at coordinate 1,158,694 of CM053760.1, forward strand.
ATCACAACCGAGTTCCATTGGTCCATGTCAGTAATTTCAGCTGCTAGAGAGGCTGAAGCAGGAGGATGACAATGTCAAGACTTGCTTTGACTATTTAATGAGATACTGTCTCAAAAATGTTTTAAAATAAAATAGGAAATGAAGCTACATCTCAGTAATAGAGAACATACTTATCATACATAATGTCCAGTATCCAGAATCAAAAATATTTAATACAGTACAATAAAATTTATTTTTGGATAACTTAGAGTTGAGCGATGAAAATTCCAGATAGACAAATATTCTACACAAAAACTAATGTATATTTATTTGTAATATATTTTATAACATGATTATTTCAATGGAGAAAATACAATAGACCAAAATGTGGGAAGATTTATTGATTCTATGATCAAACCTGCAGTGAGGTCCTCTAGTGTTAGTTTGTCCATGTTGACTTAGGAGAGTGTTCACTCCAGGAAGAATGTAAAGAAGCGCAGCGGTTGCAGGAGCTGAAACAGGAAGCAGGGTTACTGATTAAATGAAATGCCGAAAGGATGACAGAACACTTGCCACCGTGAAAAATTCCCAGAATTTGGAAGTTGACTGTGTTTTTGTTAGGCAGTTAGGAGTTTTGCACTTTCCTGAAGTTTTAAGGTAGACAGCAGCAGCGCAGAGTGCACAACCCTGGGCAAGGCGCCTCCTTATTCTAAAGGCCAAACAGGAGACCCAAATCTGAGAGTAGAAAACTCTGGGCTCTCTGAGCTTATGGCATATGCCTGCAAGAGAGTGCTCACAGGCCCTCTGTGCTTTCCATACATGCAAAGTGAGTGCACGTGCAAGAGAGTGCACACAGAGCCTGGGGCCTCCACTTTAGCCAACAGACACCTGATCCTTTCCACCCACACCCCCACTATGGGCATCATAGGGATCCCTGGGCCAGCATTCTCAACATTGAAGCACCTGTTCTGTGGGTCTCCCAATGGAGTCCAGACAAACAAATTCTGGAAACAATTCCTGGAACCAATATGGTACAGCCCAGACAGATCTGAGATCGTGGAGCGGCTCCACCACAATCTTCATTTTGCTCCTCTGTTAACTCCCCGCTTCCAGGCAGCACACTTCCACACACACTCCTGATCTCATACACATGCTTCTGTGACCCTGTGACCTTGCTCACTTAGTGGCATCTGAAACACCAACACCCACTCTCAAACCTGTGGACTACTCTCATCTTCCTGAAGAATACTTCAGACTCCAGGGACAGACCCAGTCTGCACTACAGGCTCTAGGAATAGACAGCATAGGCTATGGACCACCAAACATCTAGAGACCTGTGTAAGAATATAGGCAACAAGAAACAGGACATCACGGCTTCACCAAATTCTCCAAAAATCAATGGATATTCTATTTCAGCTGAAACACAGGAAAATGATCTTAAATCTATAATTAAGCAGTTATTCGAACTTCACAAAAATGCAGGCACATATAGAATTACATAAATAGGAAATGAATAAAAAATAGAGGTCACCATGAAAAGACAGAAATCCTTCAAACAGATGAAAGATATGGTGCAAGACATGAAAATTGAATTAGAATCAATAAAGAAAACACAAACAGAGAAAACCCTGGAGCTGGAGAAGTTAGAGAAGAGATCAGGAACCACAAAGGTAAGCATCATCAGCAGAATACAAGAGACAGAAGAGAGAATCTCAAGCATTGATGATTCAATTGTAGAAATTGCTATATCTCTCAGAGAAAATAAAATAAAATCAGAAAAAATATGAACACAAAACATTCAAGAAATCAAGGACACCATAAAAAAGATGAAATCAAAAAATAATAGGAATAGGTAAAAAAAAGATTCCAGGCTCCAAGGTCCAGAAAATATTTTCAAGAAAATCACAGAAGCAAAATTTCCCAACTTAAAGAAAGAGATGTCCTTAAACATACAAGAAGCTTACAGAACACCAAATAGACAAGACCAGAAAAGAAACTCTTCACATCACATAATAATCAAAACACTAAACCTAAAAAACAAAGAAAAATATATTGAAAGCAGAAAGGGGGGAAAGACCAAGTAACATATAAAGGTAGACTTATCAGAATCACACCAGACTTGTCATCAGAAACTATGAAAGCCAGAAGGGCCTGGGCAGATGTCATGCAGACTTTAAGGGACCACAGATGCCAACCCAGACTACTATACCCAGCAAAAATTTCAATCAACATACATGGAGAAAACAAAATATTCTATGAAAAAACTAAACTTATACAATATCTATACAGCAACCCAGACCTACTGAAGATACTAGAAGGAAAACTCCAATCCAACAAAATCAACTATAGCCAAAAATCACAGGATATAGATAACTTCACATAAAAAATATGAGAAAACAAGCATAGAAACACAGTAACACCACCAACTCCACAATAAAAAAAAAAAAAACTAACATTCATTGGTCATTGTTATCTATCAACATCAATGGACTCAACTCTCCAATAAGAAGACACAAACTAACAGAATGGTTGCGGAAACAAGATCCAACATTCTGATGCATAGTAGAGACATTCATTTCCAACAAAGATAAACACTACCTCAGAGCAAAGGCTTAAAAAATGTTTTGCACGCAAACAGACCCAGAAAACAAGCTGGAATAATACATTGATGATATCATCAACTATGACCAAGTAGACTTCTTCCCAGGCATGAGGGGTGGTTCAATATGCCGAAATCCATAAATGTAATCTACCTCACAAACAAACAGAAGGAAAAAACCAATATGATCATCTCCTTAGATGCAGAGAGAACATTTGACACAAGCCAACACCCATTCGTGTTGAAAATTTTGGAGAGATCAGGGATACAAGGCACATGCTTAAACATAGTAAAGGCAATATACAGCAAGCCTATAGCCAACATCAAACTAAACAGACAGAAAAGTAAATCGATCCCACTGAAGTGAGGGACAAGGCAAGGCTGCCCATTCTCTCTGTATCTTTTCAATATAGTACTTGAAATCCAAGCTAGAGCAATAAGACAACTAAAAAAGATCAAGGGAATACAAATCTGAAAGGAAGAAGTTAAAGTATCACAGTTTGCAGATGATATGATAGTATGCATTAGTGACCCCAAAAATTCAACCAGAGAATACCTTCAGCTGATAAACACCTTCAGCAAAGTGGCTGGATACAAAATTAACTCAAAAAAATAAGTAGCCCTCCTGTATATAAAAGACAAGTGGGCTGAAAAAGGACCTGTTTGGAAAAACAAAAAACAAACAAACAAACAAAAACCTTCAAGACCCTGAAGAAAGAAATTGAAGAAGATATCAGAAGATGGAAACATCTCCCATGCTCATGGATCAGTAAAATTAAGATAGTGAAAATGACCATCCTGCCAAAAGCAATCTACAGATTCAATACAATTCCCGTCACAAAACAAACACAATTCTTTACAGAAGCTGAAAGAACCATGTTCATTTTCAAAGGAAAAAACAAAACACCCAGAATTGCTACAGCAATCCTATACAATAATAGATTGTCTGGAGGTATCTCCATCCCTGATCTCCAGCTGTACTACACAGCAACAGTAATAAAAACTGCCTGGTACTGGCATAGAAATAGAATGGTGGATCAATAGAACCGAAGAGAAGACCCAGAAATAAACCCATAAACCTACCTATACTTGTTTTTTCTTTACAAAGAAGCCAAAACCATACAACAGAAAGATGACAGCATCTTCAACATATGGTGCTGGTCTAACTAGATGTTCACATGTAAAAAGAATGTAAATCAATCCAAATTCATCACCCTACACAAAACTAAAGTCCAAATGGATCAAAGACCACATCAATATAAAACCAGAAACACTAAATCTGTTAGAAGAAAAAGTGGGAAAGAGCCTGGAACTCATTGACAACAGAAGACAACTTCCTGAACAGAACACCAACAGCACAGGCTATAAGAGCAACAATCAATAAATGGGACCTCATGAAACTGAAAAGCTTCTGTAAATCAAAGGACACTGACATCAGAACAAAATGACAACCTAAAGACTGGAAAAGGATCTTCACCAACCGTGTATCTGACAGAGGGCTAATATCAAGAATATATAAAGAACTCGAGAAGTTAACCAGCAAACAAAGTAATCCAATTAAAAACTGAGGTACAGAGCTAAATAGAGAATTCTCAATAGAGGAATACCAAATTGCAGACAAACACTTAAAGAAATGTTCAACATCTTTAGTCATGAGGGAAGTGCAAATCAAAACGACCATGAGATTTCACCTTACACCCATCAGAATGGCTAAAATCAAAAACTTAAGTGACAACACATGCTGGGGAGGATGTGGAGAAATGGGAACCCTCCTCCATTGCTGGTGGGAATGTAAACTTGTGTAACTACTTTGGAACTCAATCTGGCACTTTCTCAGACATTAGGAGTAGTGCTTCCTCAAGATCCAGCTATACCTGGGCATATATCCAAAATATGCTTAACCATACAACAAGGACATTTGCTCAACCATGTTCATAGCAACTCTATTCATAATAGCTAGAATCTGGAAGCAACTGAGATGTCTCTTGACTGAGGAATGGATACAGAAATTGTGGTACATTTACACAACGGAATACCATGCAGCTATTAAAAATAAGGAAATCATGAAACTGTCAGGCAAATGGTGGGAACTAGAAAAGATAATTTTGAGTGAGGTAACTCAGAATCAGAAATTCTCATGCAGATGTGATTATTAGACATATAATATAGGATAGACATACTAAAGTCTCTACTTCTAAAGAAGCTAAACAACAAGGAAGACCCTAGGGAAGACGCTCAACTTTCATTCAGGACAAATGTGATAGACATCAGAATCAGGATGTCCTTGTGGTTGCAGTCTTGGCAACACAATAGGAACACAATGCAGCCAGTCCTGTTTAGACCTGATAGGCTAGGGTCAGAGAGAAGGGGAAGAGTGCCTCCCCTATCAGTGGACTGGGGAGGAGCATAGGAGAAAAGGAAGGAGGTGGCAATTGGAAGGAGACGAGGGCGGGGGCCACAGCTGAGATACAGAGTGAATAAATTGTAATGAATAATAATAAAAAATTTTAAAAGATAGGTTTGCTAATGATAAAAATGGCTTCATTGTGGAAATTGTAATGATAAGTAAGCAAAAATTGAGGAAAGAACGTCATGTTTTGGCAGATAGTTATATTTGATGAAAATCATGGTGTTTTGACCAAAAATCCAAAAGGACAAGTATGTACATGCAGTAAATTAAATTAATAGTATAAATAGAATTGGAGTGTTTATCACAATCATAAACAAACCAATAAAAATGCATATGCAGAACAGAAATATTGGTATTTTTTGGAAATTTTCAAGCATTTCCTTAAAAATAAAATCTCATATTAATAGGCTCCTGTTTAGTGCTGTATCAGGGGATCAATAAGAACACAGAGTTCTCTTTCAAAACGTGTTCAGCTGCTCTAGAAAGTCTTGGATGCATCAGACACTTAAAGCTTGGGATTAAGTCCAGAATATTTTTTGAGATGTTTGCAAAGATGCTTTAATGGCAACAAGCAAATGCTCATGCAATGTTCAAATGCATTTGATGTTCTCACAAGGGAAGAAGGCAGAAGCCTCAACCACTCCCTGCCCTTCTCCTTGCAGCCATACTCCAGAGCAAAAGCAGTTTCAAGTTCCCATCTCACCACGGTGTCTTTGTGCAAGCCTGCACTAAACCTCTTCAATACAGATGAACACAAAATACCGGCATATTTCTCATTATGCAAGCAAGCTTCCACATACAAATTTTAAAGCAAAGCAGAGAACAGCTGCATTCCCCCTTTTTTTCTGGCATGAATAGGGCCTTTAATATCAATACTGAAATGGAAGTGATTAGTACTATTTACTGAATTTTAAAGCACCTTGGGATGTTCAGCCAGACAGTTTATTTGATTGGCTGAACATGCGGACACCTCATTTGGGGAAAAATAGTTTGGCAGAGGCAAAGAAACAGCTATCTGGCTGCTTCACACAGTTTCAAAGGACTGGAGCTGATTTTTTTCTGCTTTAAAATGATGCTCTTACAAAGAATAATATGCTCTTTCAAGCATTTGGGGTCATTTCTACCTAAGAACTCTTTTTAACTTTAAAATTAGGAGTATCGAAGACAATCACTTCGATTGGCTCAGCTTATAGAAAGCTTTTACCCATGTTGCTTTGAGGTAGAACAACCAGGGTTTTAATTATCCATTTAAGTGGTGGAATACAAACATAATGAATATTGCAGGTTAGTACCCCTGTGCAATATATCGATGTGATTCAGTTCTGATATTAAAAGCTTGTTTGTAAATGGTTTGCTTTTAAAATACATCCAATCTTTTCTTTTTCTCTTTCTCTTTATGGGTATTTGACATTTGTAGCTATGGTACATTCATTCCTATGGCCCAGAAACCTGAAAGACAAAGGTCTAAGTTTCCAGAAGCCCATGTTGCCCATAGCAAAAATAAATTAAAAAAAGGAACAGGATTTGTCTTCTAAATCTTGAGAGCCTTCCAGGGCCATGTGTTAAAGATACAGCTAATGGGGACTTTCTGGAGGTGACAGAGTCTGCAGGAATTGAGGAGTAAAAGACCTTACGTCTTTGTTTCTTAATTGACTTAATCTTTTTAGCCAATATGACATTTAAATCCTGCTAGAATCTACATACTGGCTTTTGAAAAATGTATGCCTTGCTAAACAGTTCAAAAATGTATATGAAGAATACAAAATGTAGAAGACAATATTTTTGTCACCTGAAAATGCCATAGAAATTTTACACTCAAATAGTATAATAAATTCAGAATCCAAGCCAAAACAGACAAAATACCAAACCAAGGATTATGGGAAAACCTATATACACTGAAAAAATTAAATGTGTGGTTCTGTTTGTGCCTTCCATGGACTGGAATTCACTCATCCATAGCTAAGAAAGATGGTAATATCCTCAGTATCCTATAACCTAGGTTAGTCTCATGGGAAAATGAACAGAATAATCTTTGATCAACTATTTGAACACCCTCACCCTCTGGATCAATCAGTCCCACAAAATAAAGCATCAGAGTTGGGAAGAATTACCTGATGACCAATATTTACTGCCAACATTTAAAAAAATTGCAACACACTATTTTTATTACCAAAAATAAATAAATAAATAAAAGATCTTTCAGTGTAGTTTTCATACCTTGGAGCTACTCTTGTTTTTTTGAGTTAAAAACTTAAAATCGCATAAAGCATACTCCCAAATTGCAATGAAATCCAATCATATATTAGTAAGAGAAATTATGGAAATGTCTAAATTCCTGAAAATTAAAAAAAAAACATTCTCCTAAATAAATAAGTGCTCAAACTAGCACAGAAAGCACACAAGTTTAATCTAAATAGATAGATGATAGATAGATAGATAGATAGATAGATAGATAGATAGATAGATAGATAGATAGATAGATAGGTAGGTAGGTAGGTAGATAGATAGATAGATAGGTAGATAAGACCTAAGTTCTCCAAACACTCGATTACACAGCAGTGCTGCACGGTGCTGCAGAGCAAACACGTGGCTTGTTGGTTAGGAGGCCTTGTTGCTTTGGGGAATGTGGGAAGAAAGAACATTGTGACTGGCGTTCAAGGAGAGACTGTTAATCACCAAGGGTTCCGGGAGGCAGAGACACAAAAAGGCTGTGGCTTCTGGGTTACCTTTCCAGGCAATGTCCCCAGTGCATTTCTTTCTCCAAGGAGACTCTGCCTCCTTCCATTAGGTCCAGTGAAACTAAAGCCATGCCTCCAATGCAAGACTTTTTGGAAGACTTTCTAGATCCAGGCCACACGTACACAATGGATGTTTTGTTTTGTTTTGTTTAGGTAGCAAGCCTTCATACTGAAGAGGGAAAAAAGTTCAAGCCAAGAATAGAGCACACTGACCAATCACTAAGTAACTACTAGAAGTTAAAACCAAACTAAACCCAAAGTGAACAGAAGAAACTGATAGAAATTAATGTAGAAACTGGAAAAACCAATAAGTTCAACATCACTAAAACTTGGCTTTCTGAATCTGCCAACAAGAAAAGACAGAGAATTTAGTTCAGTAGGGTGGGGAATTAAAGTGGGTAAATGGTTTTGATTTTACAGAAATAAAATAGAATGAGAGATGCTGTGAGAAATTGTGTCCAAAACCTAGATAGGATGGAAAAAGACAAAAACTGTCTAAAAGCAGTGCAGAAGGTATCTAAGTAAAATCTAACTGTCTTATAATAAGTGAGGTTAACATGGTCATTAAAGGATTCCAGTGAAGACTCACAACTGTAGGTCAAATGTTACCCCTCACATGAAAGACAGACCAGGAGAACAAAACTACAGATTAACAGCTGTTGGAATAAAAAACAAGCAATGCGGTGTTGTACAAAAATGCTGTACAAAAACTTAATAAAATACTCATATTAACAAGTGAGATTAGCTCTGAGTTTAACAGTACAGATGAATTAATGGAGTGTATCCCATTGATTAAATGAAAATGAAAACTCACACGCTGATCTTTTTCCCACAATCTAATTCACTTTCATGATGAAAAGCACACAAAATCTTAGAAGACAACTTCAATTTGATCAAGGGCATATACATAAACCACAGCTAATGCATTAATGAATGGAAAAGAAAATTCTTTCCTTATTCCTTCCCTATCCGTATCCTCCACTTGTGTTCTATATTGTGTTAGAAAGTTATAGAGACAGGAAGGGGATTAATATTTCCAGAGATTGGAGAGCCAATGAATTGAGAACAATTGCTGATGGACACAAGTTACTTTTGGGAAAATTAAATAGTATAGCATCCCATAGTAGCAATAAACTCAACTCTACAAGTATACTAAAAAGCTATCAAATTGTACATTTAAAAGGACAAGTTGCATGCTCCCTGAATTATTTCCCAATTGAAAACAAACCAACAAATATGATAGCCATTTAAAACTCTCAATATAATTTTAATAAACAATGCAACAATTAGCATAATTTATCATTTAACCAATGCATATGATCACATTTCTGTGTCATATGCCCTGAAAAGTATACATTAATTTATTTGAGAAAATGTCAGAGGGACAATGGATAGGTACATAGTGAGACCTTGTGTGAATATTATGCATGACTGCACATCTTTAGATTTTTTTCTATAAGTAAATAATATATGCAGGAAACTAATGCTTCTAGGTTGAATAGAATAAAAAAGGAAAACCAGAAATTACAGGGAGAAAAAAATAAAATTATGGAGAGAATAATTGAAAATATAGTAGCAATTTAAATAAACCCAAAGCATTTAAATGTAGTCATAAAATATAAAAGACTGCCTAATATTATGTTTAACATAAAATTGTGTGAAAATTACAGCACAAACATCAGACAAAGGAAAATGAATGTTAATTGAGGACTCTAGAATAAAAACAAAGCTGGTTATTAATATAAATTGAAATGATACTGAGATTAAAGCTCAACAGATCTTGTGAATAACAGAGAAGCTGCTGACTCTAAAATCAGAAATAAAGAAGAATGCAAAAATACCAGTTTACCAGTACACAAGCCAGCCGTGGGGCCAGTATTTAGAAGGTAAATCAAGCCAGCTTGTCATTCATCTTTCAACAATTCCAAGAGGCAAAAATGAGGACAGTCATAAGACTTAACCACACCATGGAAGAGAATCATAAGAGGGAGCCACACTTTCAAAGTTTTCTCTAAAGGAGTTGTACTATAATCTCAGAGTACATGTTAGATGCAAACGCCCATCAAGGGAGAGAGAAATTTACCTAAAAAATGGTTGCCTGCCTTTATCTTTCCAGTTCTGGGATTAAAGGTATGTGCCACTATGCCTTGCCACAAAACCAATTTTTAAATATACCAAACAATTTTCAGACTGTTGTAACTAAGACCTTGTTTGTCTTTATAGAAACCCAAAGATTACTGGAGAAACAGACCTGGGCAGCAGAGAAGACTAATGAGCAGCTGTGCACTGCCCCCACACTAAGAGACTGCTGACCTTCCTTACTTTATCTTCAGTATCTCATGTCCACATTCCACAAAAACAGGAAAAAAAAAAAACAAAACCAAAAACCTACAAAATCAAAAGGCTTTCTAACAGACCAAGCAAGAAGGAGATAAATTGAAAAGACATAACAAACATCAAAACATCGTTCATATTTGGCAGATATTGTGGGGTTGTTTGTTTCAGTCATATAATTTTCCAAAATTGAAGAGTAACATCAAACTACAGAGCTCTGTGAGAAGGAAGCAGAATAGAAGACACACACACACACACGCACACACACTGAAAGAAATGGCATAGGAATATGATCGTCAAACTGCAAACAATAGAAAACAGGAAAGTTTTGTGAAGATATCAACCAACCTCAACAGCTTTGAGAGAGTTCTTTGATTTTTTTTTCTTAAGAGTCCATTTGATCCATATATCTCCTTCAGTTTTAGGAAAAATTGGGCAGGAAAGCTCTCCAAAATAGTCCACATTATATACCTAAAGAGATAACCCTTGGATACATTAGCAGCAAGAAATAAAACTAACACATTTTATTGGCACTAGAACCTCATTAAATATGGCCAAATGTCCCTATTCTGTCTTTGTTTAAATCTTTATCTTAGAGTTTATTTTCCCCATTTAGAATTGAGACATTCCTACATGAACTTTATTTGTGTTAAACCCCTGAAAATCTATTAGGAAACCACATACAATGGAAAAACAAATGAAACTTCAAACTAGAATTAAAAATACAAAAACAAAAAGAAGAATACATTTTATAATACACTATGACAAAGGAGAAGGAAAATCTGGTCAATAAGAAGACTGGAGTAAAATAGAATGTAAATGGAAAAAAAAAACCATCATCAATTTAGGTGTCTATATTCAGTGAAGCTATCTCTGACAGGCTTATTAGTCCACGATCTCTAGAGAAATAGAGCTGATAGAATGAATTTTTATGTATGTATGCATACATGTATAAATGGGATTTATTATAGTAACTGTACTATATGCATACTACATATATATGTATACATATATGCATGCACACATCTTTCGTGAGATTCCATGCACTCTGCACAAATTAAGCTGGCCAAAAATGTCAGCATCTGCTTTGATATTCTTCAGGGCAGAGCCTTTCAGAGGCCCTCTGTGACAGGCTCCTAACTTGTTTCCTGTTTTCTTCTTCTGATGCCCATCTGCTTTGCCTTTCTGGTTGGGGATTGAGCATTTTAGCCAGAGTCCTCCCTCTTGATTAGTTTCTTTAGGTGTACAGATTTTAGTATGTTTATCTGAGTGAATATATACCATGTGTGTCTTTCTCCTTCTGGGATAGCTCACCCAGGATGATCGTTTCCAGCTCCCACCACTTACCTGAAAATTTCATGATATCCTTGTTTTTTATTGCTGAGTAATATTCCATTGTGTAGATGTACCACAATTTCTGAATCCATTCTTTAGTTGAGGGGCATCTGGATTGTTTCCAGCTTATGGCTATTACAAATAAAGCTGTTACAAACATGGTTGAGCAAATGTCCTTGTTGTGTAGTTGAGCCTCTTTTGGATATATGCCTAGGAGTGGTATAGCTGGATCTTGAGGAAGTGCTATTCCTAGTTGTCTGAGAAAGTGCCAGATTGACTTCCAGAGTGGTTGTACAAGTTTACATTCCCACCAGCAGTGGAGGAGGGTTCCCCTTTTTCCACAACCTCTCCAGCACGTGTTGTCACTTGAGTTTTTTATCTTGGCCAATCTTATGGGTGTAAGGTGAAATCTCAGGGTCGTTTTGATTTGGATTTCACTGATGGCTAATGACATTGAGCATTTCCTTAAGTGTTTCTCTGCCATTCTATATTCTTCTATCGAGAGTTCTCTGTTTAGCTCTGTTCCCCATTTTTGAATTGGATTACTTGATTTGTTGCATTTCAACTTCTGAGGTTCTTTATATATACTGGATATTAGCCCTTTGTCAGATATAGTGCTGGTGAAGATTCTTTCCCAATCTGTAGGCAGTCGTTTTGTTTTGATGACCATGTCATTTGTTTTACAGAAGCTTTTCAGTTTCATGAGTTCCCATTTATTGATTGTTGCTCTTATAGGCTGTGCTGTTGGTGTTCTGTTCATGAAGTTGTCTCCTGTACCAATGAGTTCAAGACTCTTCCCCACTTTTACTTCTAACTGATTTAATGTGTCTGGTTTTCTGTTGATGTCTTTGATCCACTTGGATTTTAGTTTTATGCAGGCTGATGAATATGGATCTATTTGCATTTTTCTACTTGTGGACATTCAGTTGGAACAGCACCATTTGTTGAAGATGCTCTCCTTTTTACATTGTATGGTTTTGGCATCTTTGTCAAAAATCAGGTGTCCATATGTGTGTGGTTTTATTTCAGGGTCCTCTGTTAGGTTCCATTGATCTACCATTCTGTTTCTATGCCAGTACCATGGAGTGTTTATTACTGTTGCTCTATAGTACAAGTTGAGATCACTGATGGAGATACCTCCAGATGATCTTTTATTGTAGAGGATTGTTTTAGCAATTCTGGGTTTCTTGTTATTCCATATGATGTTGAGAATTTTTCTTTCAAGGTCTGTAAAGAATTGTTTTGGTAATTTGATGGGAATTACACTGCATCTGTAGATTCCTTTTGGTAAGATGGCCATTTTTACTATGTTAATCTTGCTAAGCCATGAGCATGGGAGATCTTTCCATCTTCTGATACCTTCTTCTAAATCTTTCTTCAGAGACTTGAATTTTTTTTCATACAAGTCTTTGACTTCCTTGGTTAGGGTCAAACCAAGGTGCTTTATGCCGTTTGTAGCAATTGTGAAGGGTGTTGTTTCCCTAATTTCTTTCTCAGTCCTTTTGTCCTTTGTATATAGGATGGCTACTGAATTTTTTTATTATTTTTTTTTGTTATCAATCACAGGTTAGGTACTTTGCATCCGAAGTGTAGCCCCCTCCCTCTTTCCCTCCCTCCCTCCCTAGCCCTCCCTCATCTCCTCCCCACCCCCTCCAAGACCACCAACAGGAGAGGACCTCCTCCCCTTCCATCCAACCACAGCTCATCCTGTCTCCTCAGGGCTGGCTGCAATGTCCTCCCCTGGGATCTAGCCAGTCTGTCACTCCCAGACATGTATGGGGAAGGGTCAAAGAGTCAGCCATCAAGTTCAAGACTGAAACAGTCCCTGTTTCCCTCACTAGGGTCTTCAGTCCTACACTGAGCTATCATGGGCCCCATCTGAGCAGGGGTTCCAGGCCACATCCACACATGGTACTAGGTTGTAGAAACAGTCTCATACAAGACCCCTGTGCCCTGCTCAATTTGGTCTTTGTGGAGCTCTTGTTCTCTCCAAGTCTCACCAACCTCCTCCATTTCTATCATCACTTCTTGTTCTCTGCCAAAGGCTT
>CM053760.1:1172636-1189714 GCA_028658305.1 Pachyuromys duprasi
ATCTTCTCCATTTGTGTCTTCTTTATAGATTCTAATTCTGTTTTCATGCTTTGTATCGTTTCCTTCATCTGATTGACTGTGTCTCCTATTTTGGTTATTTCCTCTCTGTCTATGTTTAATTGTTCCTGTATATGGGCAGTTAAATCCTTCTTAATTTCCTTGAGGGCCTTGTTCATTTCCTCTTTTTGTGCCTCCTTTTGTTCCTCTAATATCTGCATAATTATAGCTTTAATATAATTTTCCTGTGTCTCGGCTGCACTAAAATCTCTATTGCTTTTTGGTGTTTCTGGTGGGGCCATGGTGTCCTGATTTTTATTGGGTGAGTTCTTTCGCCGATTTCTGGGCATTTGTTTATATATAATCAAGGAGCTGTTTGTGCTTCAAGGCTGAACTTCAGACTGGACCTGCCCAGTGCAGTTCGCGGTATCTGGGTGAAACTCAGAGTTCCGGGGTACCATGTGCCCCAGCCCAAAGTGGCGGCCGCTGGCACAGAGGGTTGTGCACCCACACAGTGCAGCCTGAGGTATCTGGGTGAAAGTCTGTCCAGGAGTACAGTGTGCCCCCAACCAAAATGGTCGCTTAGACTTTTTAAATGACAATTTTATAAAAATTAGACAATTGAAAATTGTGTTTGTTTGTTTGTTTGTTTGTTTCTACTGTTTTTTTTCTGAAACAATCAAGTTGTCATAAGAAGGCCAAAACCATACAATGCAACAAAGACAGCATGTTCAACAATTGGTGCTGGCCGAACTGGTGGTCTACATGTAGAAAAAGGCAAATAGGCCATATTTATCACCCTGCACAAAGTTAAAATCCAAGTGGATCAAAGACATCAACAGAAAACGAGACAGATAATATCAGTTAGAAGAAAAAATGGGAGGGAATGGGGGAGGGGGCTACGCCTGGGATTCAAAGTACCCAACCTGTGATTGAGATAAAAATAAATAAATTTTAAAAAAAAGTGAAAAAAAAGGATTTCCGAGAAAGCTAATCATGACAGTGCACATAGGATACCACGTGTGGTCCTGGGGGTCAGATCTTCCTTTATCAATATTTTTTCAGTCACATGGCCATGACAGTGTAGAACATAATATATCATCTGTTATTCTGCTGTTGAATACTCCAAACTACAATAAACTTCTAAGTTTTCTTATTGAAAAAAAAAAAGAAGAAAAAATGGGGAAGAGCCTTGAACTCATTGACACAGGAGACAACTTTCTGAACAGAACACCAACAGCACAGCCTATAAGAGCATATATCAATAAATGGGACCTCATGAAACTGAAAAGCTTCTGTCAAACAAATGACATGGTCATCAAAACAAAACGACTGCCTACAGATTGGGAAAGAATCTTCACCAACCCTTTATCTGACAGAGGGCTAATATCCAGTATATATAAACCTCAGAAGTTGAAAAGCAACAAATCAAGTAATCCAATTTAAAAATGGGGAACAGAGCTAAACAGAGAACTCTCGATAGAAGAATATAGAATGGCAGAGAAACACTTAAGGAAATGCTCAATGTCATTAGCCATCAGTGAAATCCAAATCAAAACGACCCTGAGATTTCAACTTACACCCATCAGAATGGCCAAGATAAAAAACTCAAGTGACAACACGTGCTGGAGAGGTTGTGGAAAAAGGGGAACCCTCCTCCACTGCTGGTGGGAATGTAAACTTGTACAACCACTCTGGAAATCAATCTGGCACTTTCTTAGACAACTAGGAATAGCACTTCCTCAAGATCCAGCTATACCACTCCTAGGCATATATCCAAACAGGCTCAACTACACAATAAGGGCATTTTCTCACCTGTTCTTAGCAGCTTTATTTGAAGCTGGAAACAGCCAAGATATCCTTCAACTGAGGAATAGATACAGAAATTGTAGTACATCTACAAAATGGAATATTACTCAGCAATGAAAAATAAGGAAATCCTGAAAATTTCAGGTAAATGGTGGGAGCTGGAAGTGATCATGCTGAGTGAGCTATCCCAGAAGCAGAAAGACACACACGGTATATACTCACTCAGATAGGCATATAATATAGGATAAACCTACTAAAATCTATACACCTAAAGAAACTGATCAAGAGGGAGGACTCTGGCTAAAATGCTTGAACCCCAGCCAGAAAAGCAAAGAGGACGGACATCAGAAGAAGGAGAAAACAGGGAACAAGTTAGGAGCCTGCCACAGAGGGCCTCTGAAAGGCTCTGCCTTGCCGACTATCAAAGCAGATGCTGAGACTTATGGCTAAACTTTGGGCAGAGTGCAGGGATTCTTATGAAAGACGTGGGAAATAGTAAGATATTTAGAGGACAGGAGTTTCACAAGGAGAGTAACAGAACCAAAAAATCTGAGCACAGTCTTTTCTGAGACTGATACTCTAGCCAAGGACCACTTATGGAGATGGCCTGGAACCCCTGCACAGAGGTAGCCCATGGCAGTTCAATATCCAAGTGGGCTACATAGTAATGGGGACAGGGACTGTCTCTGACAGGAACTGATTGGCCTGCTCTTTGTTTACCTCCCCCTGAGGGGGGAGCAGCCTTACCAGGCCACAGAGGAAGACAATGCAGCCACTCCTGATGAGACCTAACAGACTAGGATCAGAAGGAAGGAAAAGAAGACCTCCCTTATAAGTGGACTTTGGGAGGGGCATGATTGGAGAAGGCAGAAGAAGGGAGGGATAAGGAGGGGAGGGAGGAGGGAGCTATAGCGGGGATACAAAGTGAATAAAGTGTAATTAATAAAAAAAAGAAGGCCTTTGTAGTGATTTGGTTATTTCAAGGTATTATAATTTTTATTTTTATTACTATTTATTCACTTTGTATTCCAGCTGTAGCCCCCTCCCTCAACTCTTCCCAGTCCTGTCCTTCCTGTTCTTCTCTCATGCCCCTCTGCTAGTCCACAGTAAGGGGAGGTCCTCTTCCTGTTCCATCAGACCTTAGCTTATCAGGTCTCCTCAGGACTTGCTGCATTGTCTTCCTCTGTGGCCTGGTAAGGCTGCATCCCCCTCAGGGGGAGGTGATAAAAAGCTGGCCACTGAGTTCATGTCAGAGACAGCCCCTCATCTTTTCTGATTAATTTTGGTTTAAAGTCTATTTTATTAGATATTAGGGTAGCTACTCAAGGTTGTTTTCTGGGTCCATTTGCTTGAAAAACATTTTTCCAACCCTTTCCTCTGAGTTAGTGTTTATCTTTTTTGCAGAGGTGTTTTTCTTGGATGCAGCAGGCTGTTGGATCCTGTTTCCGCAACCATTCTGTTAGTCTGTGTCTTTTTATTGGAGAGTTGAGTCCATTGATGTTGATAGATAATAGTGACCAATGAATGTTAGTTTCTTTTATTGTAGAGTTGGTAGTGTTACTGTGTTTCATTGTTTGTTTTCTTTTAGTTTTTGTTGTGAATTTATCTATATCCTATGTTTTTTGGGGGGTAGTTGTTTTTGTTGAATTGGAGTTTTCCTTTTAGCATTTTCTTTAGGGTTTGGTTGCTGTGTATATATTGTTTAAATTTAGTTTTTTTATGAAATATTTTATTTTCTCCATCAATGTTGATTGAAAGCTTTGCTGGGTATAGTAGTCTGGATTGGCATCTCTGGTCCCTTAAAGTCTGCATGACTTCTGCCCAGGCCCTTCTGGCTTTCATAGTTTCGGTTGAGAAGTCTGATGTGATTCTGACAGTTCTACTTTTTTATGTTAGTTGGCCTTTTCCCCTTGCTGATTTTAATATCTTTTCTTTGTTCTGTAGATTTAGTGTTTTGACTATGATGTAATATGAATTTCTTTTCTTGTCTAGTCTATTTGGTGTTCTGTTGGCCTCTTGTATGTTTATGGACACCTCTTTATTTTAAGTTGGGAAATTTTTCTTCTATGATTTTCTTGAAAATATTTTCTGGACCTTGGAGCCTAGAATCTTCTTTTTCATTTATTCCAATTATTCTTAGGTTTCGTCTTTTCATGGTATCTTTGATTTCTTAGATGTTTTGTGTTTGGAACTTTTCTGGTTTTACTTTTTCTTTAGAGAAGTATTAATTTCTGCAGTTGTTACCTTCAGCACCTGAGAATCCCTCTTCCGTCTCTTATATTCTATTGGTGATGTTTACCTTTGTGGTTCCTGATATTTTCTCTAAGTTCTCCAGCTCCAGGGTTTTCTCTGTGTTTTCTTTATTGATTTAATTCTGTTTTCATGCCTTGCACCATTTTCTTCATCTGTTTGAATGTGGATTCCTGTTTTTAAATGATGGCTTCTATTTTTTTGTTTATTTCCTCTCTACATGCCACTAATTGTGCTTCTACTTTTGCCTCTATTTGACTGTATTTGCCTGTATTTCTTTGAGAGCTCTGTTCATTTCCTCTTTATTTGCCTCCCTTTGTGTGTCTATTTCTTTGAGAGATTTGTGCATTTCCTCTTTATGTGCCTCTAATAACTGCATAAGCATAGCTTTAAAATCATTTTCCTGTGTTTCCGATTAATTGAAATATCAGTTGATTTTGGGGTTTCTGGTGAAGCCATGATATCCTGATTTTTGTTGGGTGTGTTTTTACGCTGACTTCTGGCCATCTGCTTATCCGTAAATTTTACTGTTTTTTCCTGGATTTTGTAGTTCAGACTGGGTCCCTCTTTCTCTGGTGTCTGGAGTATTCCTCAGGAAGATGAGAGAGATCCACTGTTTTGAGAGTGTGCATTGGTGTTTCAGCTATACCTAAGGGAGGAAGTTTGCAGGTGCAGAAGCACAAGTGTGGGCTGGCAAGCATGCTCATGTGTGTGGAAGTGTGCCTTGAAGGACAGGGTGCTGGAGAGTGTAGATGCCTGGAATGTGAGGCAATGGGGGATGCAGGCACAGGAAGTGGTGTGGGTGCTGGTGCTGTTTGTAGCTTAACGTGCATACGCAGATTCCATGCACAGATTCCCTGAATACCTCAATGGCCTGCAAGCCATTCAGATCTGGTATTCAGATCTGTCTCAGCTCCAGGAGTTCTTTGCCTGGACTCCACTGATGAAGCCACAGAACAGGAGCTTCAATGTTGAGAATGCTGTCCCAAGAATCCCTATGTTGTCTACAGTGGGGCTGTGGGTGAGAGGGATCTGATGTCTGGCTGCTAGCATAGAGGGACCCTGGATCTGGAGGTTGGCACACACTCACATGAATGCGCATTCACTCTCTAGCAGGGTCTTATTGGAATACACAGGAGATTCCCTGTTCTCTACTCTCAGATTTGGGTCTGCCAGTGCGAATGCAAGTGTGGGTGAACTGTCAGCTCAGTGGTGCTGCAGACACAGGAGTTGGAGGTTGGTACAGCGGTCCACTGGGAGTCCAGCCACAGCCACAGAACAGGAAGGCTAGTACAGATGCCTGCTGGGACACCCTGGTGAGCCTCAGACCTGGTTTGCCCCGTGGACCGGGGTGGCTTGGCAGACTTGGGAGGCCCGGTGGACCTGGGTGGCAGGGACTGGGAAGCCTGCCTTCTCTGTCTCAGATACAGAGTAGGGAGTTCTGTGCTAGGAGCCGCTGGCTCTGTGGACCACCTCCACTGAGGAGGGATGAGAGGCCCGCCAAGGGGAAGTGCAGAAGGATTGAGTATTTGCCACGTTCAGTCCCTGGAGAAATCCATGGGTGACCTGGATCCAAATGGTCTCATCTCATAGGTTGTCCCCTCTCACCCAGGAAGCCTGAATGTCAATGTTCTGGCTTCAGTTGCCCCTCCACTCACCAATTTCAGAGTTTCAGATCCTCTTCCCCTCAGACACAATGTGCACTGGTTGCCGCCATCTTGGATCATCTATCGATCACATTTTTATCTAAACATTTTGTATTCCATTCACTATATACTAAATTATACTATCTTTACTATAAAATATCATATATAACATACTATAACATACAAAGGGCTTTATGAATGATAAAATACTTTATATAATGCTTAAGACCAGAAACTGAGAATTGGTAGAAAGGATGGTTAAACAACAAGCTGTACATCAGAGATGTTAACCAAAAATATGACACCATCCTCAGTGAGAACAGCACTCTCAACCCCACCAAAAAAGAATGGATAGTTATGAGCTGACATGCGGGTGATGGGAATTGAGCCCAGGTCCTTTGAAAGAGCAGACAGTGCTCTGAGCTCCCCTATCAGTGGACTTTGAGAGCATCAGGGAGGAGATGAAGGAAGGAGGGTGAGATTGGGAAGGGGCTACAGCTGGGGTACGAAGTAAATAAACTGTAATTAATATAAAAATATAAATTTAATTAAAAAAGAATGCAAGCTTATGTACACACTAGACGATAATTAGGAAAGTCCATGGATACTTGTTTCTCTTCTTAAACAGCTTCACTTTGATAAGTATTTAGTGATTACAGATGGATGTTTCAAGCAATACATTCACAGGGTATTCAGAAAGACATCTTTGCCTTTCTTGGTATTTTATTAATACATACTCAGAGAAAATAAAATTTAACTTTTAAAGAAAAGAAAAGAATGGACAGCAGTTACAGTTAGGGATATCTGGAGGTTGCTTTTAGAACTGATGGAGCCCCCTTGTGATATACCAGATCTATATCAGAACAAGGAACTACATCCTGCTCAAAGATTTGTAAATCCATGCAGAAGAAATATATACTCCTAAGTCAAGCAGAGCTACAGTGTTGCTAAGTCAAAGAAAAGGCAGAAAACAAATGTTCATATCAAAATAATAGGTATAAAAATATGACCAGAAAAAAAGACGAAAACATGGAGATGAAGGATAGATCTGTGTACTCCAGATCGTCTGTAATTTGGGCCACAGACAGCTAATCAGTAGTGAGAGCAATGGAGTACAGCTAACTCAGTAGGTCAGCAGAAAAGGGGGATTCCACAGCAAAGGGGAAGCCAAAGAAGAAGGTTGAAATTTTGAAAATGTCTATGAGACATGACAACAATTTGAGAACAAGGAGGCACTTTTCCTTCCTTTGTCTATCAAAGAGACAAACACAGAGACATATATTGGCAAAACTTTGTTTTCAGCTTTGATAAGACATGTGACTTCCATGCCATTTTGATTTGGTTATGTGTCTTCTGTCCATGAGTGAAGGGAGGAATAGATTTTTCCGAATGGGTCTGAGTTATCAGTGTGACATGGGGCATATCTGTGACAGCTCTGGCTTTAGAAGAACAGGCAGGCAGGAGGGAGGTGGTATTGCACTATGTGAGGGGATATTGTGTTTCCCTGAAGCCCTTTATTATACTGCAAGTACAGTAGTTTTCACTTCTCCAAACTGGGAACCATTCCAGAGGAACGCATCTGGATAGCATTTGCCCATTACCCTCCCCAGAAAAGAATTAGTCAGCAAGGGCCCTATTCATAAAAACGAATTCCATCCATTTCGACTTGAATGTCACATCTTTATGTGGAAAAAGCGTGGAATGAGACTATTTCTCCCTATACAAAGAATGCTTTTCTGAGAGTAATGGATCCAGCTCCCTCTCCAAAATGTAAGTAGACACCTTCTGATTATATACCTGAGGGAACTCTTAAGGCTACAGACTCAGTGAAAGGGTCTGGATGAGCTGTTTCTGGGCTGAATTGAATCCTTTCTGAAAATAGGTGCTGACTTCAAGATAAATGCATGCTTTTTTAAAACCATAAGGAAATATACCTCAACATTTTGAGGATACACAAGTAAATCAAGTGAAAGTTTGAATCTATACTAACTGTTAAGTAACTAGATCCCAGGCATCAATCTGGCATTTTAATTCACAGAACCCTAATTCCCAGAAGTAAAGAGTTAATCTTAATGGAGTAATATAGTTTTAATCAGCCCATAAGGTTGATAAATTGGGTTGATTGGAATCACATCATTAGACAGAGAATTTTGGCAGATTTTTAACAGTCACCAAGGGTGCTTGATATTTATGGCCTCCCAGTTTATTATTTCCTTTTGCTTGAATGATCTTTTTAATGTTCTGTGACTTACACTGTACCTTGCCTACTGTGGAATTTGTTCAATGACAAAAGAATTAAGCATGCTATAGGTCCAGATCACTGCATTTCATCTACAGTACAGAGTAGGCTTAAGTGTTAGGCTAATCTCTGGCAGTTCAGGGAGATGAGGGGTTTTACCAAACACATTTAAAGACATTCCAACTGTTGCTTAAAGCCTTAGCATCAAATAGGTGATTCTAAGGGTGACTATTGCCAAGAAATAAGATTGTGCCATATAACACAGTACATATCTATGTAATAGCGTCTTGGGCTGTGCCATGTTTATTACAGGCACCAAGTTTAGTCTTTGACTTTATATAGCTCCAATAACTGTATGTGTATGTATGCATAAGAAGCAAGCAAATTTCACTTGACTCCTCATCTGCAAATGACTTATTCTATCAATTATTCTGTGTGTGTTTCCAAAAAATCGGGTCAAAAATTATTTATATTTTCCTTTTATTAAAAAAAAACACAGTTATATTCCGACTCCAAAAAAAGGAGAACACAAAGACAGTGAGGTCTTCACTGTACCTGTGAATCATTCTCAGCTAAGTACTTGGAAAGAGCTATGGAGATTCAAAGGAAATGGATTTCACATTGCTGTCACAGTGCTGCAACCATCTTCTAACAAGGTAGCATTATAAAGAATGGTTACCAGAATGAAATGAGATTCCAGATGGAAGCTCATCATGCTAAGATATTAAAAATCTTGTCATCTTCCATAGTAATCACTTGGGTGGCAACATTTTGTTTATCCTCAATAGTTAGATGTAGCAAGCTCCAGTCTCTCCAAGTTTTAGACAGGAAGTTTGTGGCTTAAAGAACCACAATTAGGACAGAGAATTATGGCTGCACAAGATGCTTAGCATAAGTGGTGGTTGAGTGCTAAAGTCCTAAAAAAGACATCATGGAACACTGAGGAAGTGGGGGCAGAAAAACTGCATGAGGCTTAAGATATGAAGAAGGATTATAAAATGCCATCTTCTGGAAAAACACAGTCATTAAAATCACAACTCTCAACCACAGATGATTACACTGATCACGCACAAAAATGGGGTACTTTTACACAATGGAATACTACTCAGCAATTAAAAAGGAGGAAATCATGAAATTCGTAGGCAAATGGTGGGACCTGGAAACGATCATCCTAAGTGAGGTATCCCAAAAGCAGAAAGAAACATATGGTATATACTCACTTATATATACTATACTTCCTATAGGATAGGAAGGTCATGCTGAAATCTATACAACTAGGGAAGATAAACAAGAAGGAGGACCCAGATTGGTATGATCAATGCTCGTTTCGATGAACAAATGGGATGGACATTGAATGGAGGAGAAAACAAGCAACAGGACAGGAGCATACCAAAGAGTGCCTCTGAAAGAATCAATATAGCGATATATCAAAGCAGATATTAAGACTCACAACCAAGCCTTCAGCAGAGGTCTGGGAATAATAATGAAAATAGGGGAAGTTAGTAAGACTTGGGGAGAACAAGAGCTCCACAAAGACCAAACTGAGCAGGGCACAGGGGTCTTATACGAGACAGTTTCTCCAACCAAGGACCATGTAGCCTAGAACCCCTGCTCAGATGTGGCCCATGGTAGCTCAGTGTCCAACTGAAGACCCTACTAAGGGGAACAGGGACTGTTTCTGTCATGAACTCAATGGCTGGCTCTTTGACCCTGTCCCATACATGCCAGGGAGTAACAGCCTGGCTAGATCCCAGGGGAGGACCTTTTAGCCAGCCCTGAGGAGACAAGATGAACCGGGGTCGGATGGAAGGGGAGAAGGTCCTCCCCCATCGGTGGACTTGGAGGGGGCAGGAAGGAGATAAGGGAGGGATGGAGAGAGTGGGAGGGAATGAGGGAGGGGGCTACATCTGGGATGCAAAGTACCTAACCTGTGATTAATATAAAAATAAATAAATTACATTTAAAAAAATGGGCCCACCATTAGCCAGGCAAGGATAAGTTTCCTTTACTGCTCACCTATTTCTTGAAGATAAATTCAGAGAAAGTGGAGTCATTGCCTTTAGTTGTATACCTAATACTTACCCTTCTAGTCTCTAGTGGACTGCCCCATCCCAACAATCACATGTTCTGGTTAAACAAAAAAGAATACACATGCACACACACACACACCAAAATTCATGAATCTTGGAGAGGGACGTATGGGAAAGTGTGAGGCAGCTGATGGAAAGGAAGGCAAATAAAAGATGATGGTGAGGATAGTATCCAGAACACGTGTGTGAAATTGTCAAAGAAATAACTTACAAAAATTAAATAATTTTTTCTGAGCTCTCATGGTATGAGAGATCATGCCACATTAGAGCAACTGCCAATCCTCTATTCCAGGTGAATCTGACACAGCAGCATGGTTTGGATCATAGCACGTGCCTCAGGAGTAACCACAAGGGCATCGAATTTCATAGTTGTTCACATCAGGCTAGCAGCAGATACGCTTCTCTTCCATTGGCCATATATAATCAAACTTGATGGAGTAAGGATCAGTATACTACATTATGAGTTACACTCTGGACCAACCCAAAAGGGATATGGAACTCAAGTCTGTAGAACATGGAACTGGTTGTAAGAACACGGTGTAGAAACTCCAGTGTAGTTTAATGAATTTTGGCAGCAATGGGGAGAATTCATCCTTTCAAAGCACATGTTAGTGGAAAATAGTATTCTCTCATATGCCCTCTCCCAATCTTTATGTCATTTAAAGCTCATAGGCCCAATACAAGTTGAGTATCCCTTAACTCACAGGCCCAGTCCTGGAAATGTTTCAGATTTCAATTGTTTTCCAGATATTATAATATCTGCATATACAGAGTGATGCAACTTAGGGATGATATATAAACATAAGATTCACTTATGCCTCATAAATGCTTTGCCTTCTAATAATTTTACACAATAATTTATTGAACCTATATTATGACAGTGTCCTTTGAAGTCAGGTGTATATTTGCACTTAAAACATATCCTTGCTATTCAAAATATTCAAATTTTATGGCATTAAATTGTTTTGATTTTTATCATGGAAGCTTATCTTTTATTATTAATATTACAGTCTTTTCACTTGAGCAAGCCACAGACTTCCACAACAGGGTAATGAAATAGTGTTTTCTTCTAAACAATGAGGACCCTGGAGCCTCAAGGGAAATACCCAAAGATTCTCTGCTAATGTAGAACAGAATAATGAGCCCTTTCTTTGCTGCATGACTGAGGGAAGGAATGTGCTGCACAATAACTTCTAAAGAATTTAAGATTTTTCTAAAAAATTACATGATTTTAATATTTGACACAAATAAACAAAAACCTAACTTTCCATCAATCTCCATTAAATCAGGAAGCTGGCATTTTGACTTCAAGATGTCCTGTGAAGATGGCTCATTGGCTACATAAACATAAAGGCACATATCTGAAATTCAAATGTTGATTTCAAATAACCAGTCATAGGTCAAAAATGTTGGCAAGATCACTCACAGATGTTTCACAGAAATGGAAAAAGAGGGGTCAACATACTGTAAATACATGTAGCTGCCTGATGTGTCTCTGGTCAATTTCCTCTTCAGCAGAATGCATTTAGTGTAATAAATGTTTCATCTGGGAAGCTTTCCAGATTCATCATTAAAATAAAAAAAAGAAGAAGCATGGCTTTTCTTAGTGGATCTTTTTCCCAGCACACTATCAGTCACATCGCAGAGGCATTCTGAAATGTGTGGGTGAGTACAAAAGGGTCAGAAGAGAAATGAGAAAGCAGAAGAAAAGGAAATAAAAAATAAGAGAGAGGTGGATTTTACAGGGAAATGTTCTCACTTGTAAAATAAATTTGAGCTCTCTGCCTTTGTGTCATCAGCTGGCTGATGGCACAATACAGAAGGAGACAACTTTTTCTGGCAATGCTTTTTCCCGCTGTAGTGTTTCTAGACTGCTCTGCTAGGTTTTTGTTTTGTTTTGTTTAATCAGAAGTTAAGTTAATGAAATGGGGAAGAGTGTTTCATATTTTGGGGACTCAGTACTCTCTATGATCATAGCAAAATCCTATAGACTAGGTGGCATGGACAATAGGTTTCCTTAATCACAGTCCTGGATGGCAGAAACTATGATCAAGGCTATCAGGGGTGGAGTCTAATGAGAACCCTGACTGGCTTGTGTATGTCTACTTCTCCTTCTGTACATAACTTCATCTTTTTTTTTGTCTGAAAGTGCAGCAAGAACAAGTGTTTTGAGCCTCATGATAATGTGAATCCTAGGCACTTATGTACATCTACCACCTGCCTTCATGCTCGTTGGCTTTTTGTGGGTTTGTATGTACCCAGATTTTTCTAATTATATGAAATAAAAGCTTTCAAACTGGACAAGTGGATTTAAATAAACCTTGGGTAAAAAGAGAAATAAAGGTTTTTTTCCCAGTCTTTCCAGTGGAAATGGGCATCATTGGGGAAAACAGATCACCCCTGGCAGAGCTGAAAGAAAAAGACCAAGAGAGCACCACTAGATCCCAGATGCTGGTGCAGAGAATTAGGAAGTTGCTGCTGTTTTACAAAGATCCAGAAGAATGGAAATTAACGGAAGTCTTTTTTCATGGCCATGGAATGACAGGAGTTAGAGGATGCAGGTTTGCTATCTTCCTCATGACAATCACTTTTCTAGGACCAAGGCAGAGCTCACCAAGATTGGAGGAGGGACTGGCTTATCTTCTGAAGTGCATGCTTCTGAAAGAAAACGCCATCAGTATCCAGAGCTCATAGGCAAGGAGTCTAGGAGAGCATCACAGGATGTGGCAATCCTGGGAAGGCTGCTGAGTATTAACCTACAAGTTCCAGCCAAGGAAAATGTGAATAATGCAAACCCTAGAAACTGAAAGAGCAGAGCAGGTTCTGATTCCTGCTCTGACCTTTGTCAGCCATGTTGATGGGGTTTGCAAAACAATCTACATTGCAATATAGTAGTTATTCTCAAATGATCACTAACATCCACATGTCAAAGCTTGCATCTCCAATCTGTATTGCATTTGAGAAGTAGGAGAATATTTAACTTATGATAAGGAAAACCAAGTTTTTATGGGAATAAGAATTGCATATATTTGGCTTTCATTAATGGTCATATCTTATTTACATGTGAACAAGATTTGTACATTCAGTGGGTTTTTTTTTCAGTAGATTTAAAGATGGAGGCACAATGTAACAGCATAAAAGAGAAGTGTTTGTGATGCACAGAAGGTTCTCAATTGCCTCATAATTTCACAGTGATGCTGAAAATAAATTTGAATATTTATGATAAAGAAAAAAAGAAATTGAGGACTTTGATTGATTTTGAATTGATTTTTTTATACAGGCTGAAAGATAAGAATCTCATTTAATTCTTCTGCAGGTATAAATATAGCTTTGCCAGCACCATTTGTTGAATAGGCTACCTTTTTTCCAATGAATATTTTTTCTACTTCTTTGTCAAAAATTAAGTGGGCATAGCTTTTATGTTTTATTTCTGGGTCATCTATTCTCTTCCATTGGTCTACATTTCTATTTTTATGCTAGTATCAGGCTGTTTTATCACTATAACTCTAATAATTTGAAGTTGGGTATTTTTCTTTATAAGTTTATTATTTCAAATATTTATTATATTAACAACAAATTGTTTATCACATAAATACTCTACTACGAAGATACACATGATTATTATATGATTATATATTTGTATATTTGTACATATACTTATTGGTATTTTTATTTCAATTTTCATTAAATCTATACAATTACAAAAGAATGCTTTAAATATGGACTTGTAGCTATTATGTTTAAGGCTGTCTTCTGTTACACACTGAGATTTTTAGCTAGACTATTAGGAAGCCATTATTCTTTATAAAAACATTTAACATGTTGCATTCGGAGTTACAGAACAAATGGTGTTCTGTTGTTTTATGTGATCCATACAAACGTGCCTGCTCTTGGGGCCCTTTTCCTCCTGCTGGGTTGCCTTGCTATGAGGGTTTGTGCCTAGTCTTGTTGTAATGTGTTATGACTTGTTTGGTGGACACTCCTGGAAGCCCTGCTCTCTTCTGAAGGGAAATGGAAAAGGACTGGATTTGAGGGAGGGACCTCTGGGAGGAGTACAGTGATGAAAAACTGAGGTCAGGATGTAATATATGAGAGAAAAAGAAATACTTGTTCTAACAAGTGGCCATCATTAGGCTTTGAAATAAACAGACTCTTCTCCAATTTTATTATACCAAAAATTTACCAAGGATAGTCACTCCATTCTGTTTTCACATACAGAAGTGTTCCAGTTCTCACTTTACCCACATTTGGTGGTATATATATATATACAGCAACTGGAAAATAAACAAAATTTTTAAATAAACATATTTCATTTATTTTTTCAAAATAAAGAGCGTACTTTAATAATAAATGATAAAATACCTACTTTTCAAAAGAAAAAGAGAGAGACAGAACAAAATAAGCTATAAATGTTTAAAGAAGGCAATGAGGAATGGCTACATGGGAAGGATTAGATATAGGAAACAGAAGGCAAACTTTTTCCTATTTGTATGTACATGTTTTCAGGGGTAACCATTTGGTAATGGCTAACCAATTTCTATTTTCATCCCTGGGAAGACTATTTCTCCTGTTCTCATCATTCCTTGGTTACCTGGAATTCTTTGTCTGTGGTTTCGGCCTTCCATCTGCATTGACATTCTTTTGGTGCCGTCCTTGTTCAGGTCATGTTTTGGCAGCCATGCTAGTTGGACCTCTCATATGGCTCCTGACATTTCTAGGGGAGACAATTTCATAGCCAACTCCCCATTCCTCTGGCTCCTGTTATATATCTCAGTTTCCCCCACCCCCGCCATTTCCATAGACGCCTTTCACACCATGATGATGAGTACCTTCAAATTGTGAGCCCAAATGAATCCTCACTCTCTATAAGTTATTTCTTGTCAGACACTTGGTCACAGTGACAAAAGTAACAAATATGGAGAATTTGTATTAAGAAATGGTGCTGTTGCTGTAACTACTTGAGCAGAATTTGTAAAACTGTAGAGATCTGTGCTACCAGGGCCCTAGAGTGCTATGAGCAGAGCTTAATGAACCAACGTAAAGGGAGTGTGGAACTAGATGTAAATAGAAATGCAGACAGGAAAGTGTGCGATCATGACATCAGAATGGAACATGGGCTCTGTTGGGAAATGACTATTCATTTGTGTTATATTTTGCTTATGTGTTGGTAACTTGTTAAGTAGAAGAATTCAAAGTAATTTACTAATGTGTTTCGTGAAAGACATCACACACAGCATTTAGACTATGGTTCCTATTTACTGTTCTTATACAGATTTACAGTGAGATGGGATAGCAAGCAGGACTGAAAGACGGGAAAAACACGGAGCTTGGGAAGGAAAGAAGCACGAACAAATGTAAAGATGTAAAACAAGGAAGGTCCCGGCAAAGCATCTGTGACGCTTAAGGAAACAACTTAGGATAACTTTGTCCTTGCACTGGGGCAGAGAGGTGTCTCAAAGTCACAAGCACACCTCTAAAATGCTTTCCCTTGTAAAATTTAAATGTATTTGAAAAGAGGGATATTAGGCTGAGAATACCACTTTAAGACATTCTCTGATCAGAATCACCCAGGAAAAGGCTTTTCTAGCTGCAGCTGCCACAGTGCAGAGGCCACCACAGTCGCAACAGAACAGGCTCAAACTGCATCTCATGACGGTAATAGAATTTGGCAGTCTTTTCTACATGGCACTTCTTTTGCACACATACAAAACTATGGTGTTACAGAGCCTGTACCAAGGTACCAGAAAGTTGTTGAAGCCAAACAATGCATCATATACCATGTAATGATACCCTGAATGACTAGTAAAATAAAGTGTAAAGCTTAAGTTGTTTTGGAGACCTCAGGATGGTATAAACGTTAGTCTGAGATATTATACACCAAGAAATGAGGCAGGCTGGCTGGAACTGGACTAATAGAGGAGCTGTGTGTGCTGTTGTGGAAGAAGTGCAGGAAATGTGGGTTCTATGGAAGCGTAAATGATGCCTCCAGGAGCTGCACGTTCCTAAGACAGACTCTCAGGATCTGAGTTTTCCGGATCGGTTCAGCCTCCTTCAGCTCAGTCTTTCCGTGTTACGCCACCCTTCCTCCCTTTTCGAGTGGGACCATATTTTTATGCCACTTTATATTGGAAATATGTAACTGCTTTTCAATAGTTGCTTACAGTTAAAAGGGGGTTTCTGTGTGTCTTACAAGAGACTGGGTTTGGGATTTAAACAGTGTTAAAATTGTTGAGGGCATGTTTGGAACGTTGTGGTTTTAAGTGTGTTTGCATTTCAAACTGAAAAGGAGTGGATTGTGACAGTTAATTTCAATGATTTACTTGACTGGATTAATAACACAATAACACCCAGGCCATTACCAAGGAGTGTCCTTGTGTGTAAGGAACACATCCAAGAGATTTTTAACTGAAGAGAGAAAATGCACCCTGAATGCAAGGTGAAGTACAGCATGAGTGAAGATCATGGAGGGACAAAAAAAAATTAAAAATAGGAAAAAGATGAAAACCTGCTGAGTGCTGGCGTTGCTTCCACTGTTTCCTGACTCAAACACGGATAAAGAAGCTCTCTCACCCTCCTCTGCTAACCACTCCAGGGACATGCCATCCTTTCTCTACCATGATGAGTACAACTTCTAATCCTTTTTTTCTGAAGTTGCTTCCTGTCGTTTATTTTGTCATAGAAATGAGAAAAGTAAGCATTTATAACACCGATTCTTTTTGCTACACTTCAAATTACCCTCTCCTCACTTACCTCTTCTCTTGTAAAGCATTTTTATATTATTTTCTAATGAACATCCTGACAATTTTAACAAGTATACATATCAAAGTCACTCTTTATCTTAGAACAATTTTGATTCCTTTGGGCATGATATGTCACTCTCAACAATGAAAATGATCATATGATACAGAAATTGTGGTACTTTTACACAATGGAAAACTACTCAGCAATTAAAAAGGAGGAAATCATGAATTTCGTAGGCAAATGGTGGGACCTGGAAACGATCATTCTAAGTGAGGTATCCCAAAAGCAGAAAGAAACATATGGTAT
>CM053760.1:1189814-1229590 GCA_028658305.1 Pachyuromys duprasi
CTCAGATGTGGCCCATGATAGCTCATTGTCGAACTGAAGACCCTAGTAAGGGAAACAGGGACTGATTCAGTCTTGAACTTGATGGCTGACTCTTCGACCCTCCCCCATACATGCCAGGGAGTAACAGCCTGGCTAGATCCCAGGGGAGGGCATTGCAGCCTGCCCTAAGGAGACAAGATGATCTGGGGTCAGATGGAAGGGGAGGAGATCCTCCCCTGTTGGTGGACTTGGAGGGGGTGGGGAGGAGATGAGGGAGGGTTGGGGAGGATGGGAGGGAATGAGGGAGGGGGCTACACATGGGATGCAAAAAACCTAACCTGTGATTGATATAAAAATAAATAAATGTATATAAAAAAGAAAATGATCATATGAATTCAAAGCATCATTATACTCACATGAGTTTCTTCAAATATTCACCCATAGTTTTGTGTGCTCATTCAATTAAATAGAATTTATGTAATGGTATCGTTATTATTCTCCTCTTGTTATTGTTATCTTTTAGTGCAATTACAGTAAATGAATTTTAGGAGAAATCTACAACACACTTCAGATTTACTCAGTATTGGTCTAGACTCCTTCCCAATTGTGTTTACAGGGAGTTACTGAAGTAAACACATAATGAGCAGGGGAGATTCTCACTTGTTAAAGTGCTTGCCACACAATTACAACTTCCTGAGTTGGAGTCTCAGAGCCCATGTTAGAAAAACAATCATAATAACTCACTGTAATCTCCCTGCTGGGGAAGCAGAGACAGGTGGATCTTGAAAATTTGCTGGCCTTGTTGCCTAACCACTGAGCTCCAAGAGGCCAATGAGAGACCCTGCCTCAAAGAACAAGCATGACAACTCCTGAAGAACAGCTGAGGTTGACCTTTGATTCCTACATATGCATGCATAAACAAGAATGAACACACTTCACGCACACACATAAGTATCACACCTACACAAACACAATATACAACACACCAATATAGTATTTTCTTTGCAACTTTTTATTTCTCATTCCATCTTTTTATTGAAGTGGACTAAAGATCTGAGGGAGTGATGTTATCTTTTTTAGTGCATTTATGTTGTTATTATTTTCCTGAATAAATGAACATGGGCAAATACTCAATGTCAATATTGAATCTGTGAGCAGAGGACTTTTCAAGCCCTAACATTGGTATGTCACCAATGGGTAAGAGAGAAACAACATTAGCAAGGTACAAGGCAGTGCTAAAATATCTCATTATTTGTAACAGCTGCTTCTTTAAAAGAGAAAAATTATGTACTCCTGAAAAGATGGGAAAATTCCATGTTAGGCATTCATAATCTAGAAGCTCCATGAATTTTTCCTTTCTCATTTCAGGTACTGTCATAGTGGTTCCTTGAGTAGTTTTTAAGCTTCACTGGGGTCGTAAGATCATCAAATGGCACCTAGTTTTTGCACCTACCTATAAAAATAACTGCTTAACTTAGGGCTTAAAACACTTGTATATTTTATATGTTGAAATATATTATATTGTAAACATGTATATTATGTGAAGTGGTAAATAGTAAGATCTGGAGAGGACAGAAGCTCCACAGGGAGAGCAACAGAACAAAAAATCTGAGCACAGGGTCTTCCCTGAGACTGATACTCCAACCAAGTACCAGGCATGGAGATAACCTTGGGCCCCTGAGCAGATGTAGCCCATGGCAGTTCAGTGTCCAAGTGGGTTCCATAGTAATGGGAATAGGGACTGTCTCTGACATGAACTGATTGGCCTGCTCTTTGATCACCATCCCCTGATTGGGGAGCAGCCTTACCAGGCCACAGAGGAAGAAAATGCAGCCACTCCCGATGAGAGCTGATAGACTAGGATCAGAATGAAGGAAAAGAAGACCTCCCCTATCAGTGGACTTGGGGAGGGGCATGTGTGGAGAAGGGGGAGAAAAGGAAGGATTGGGAGGGGAGGAGGGAGAGGGCTACAGGGGAAATACAAAGTGAATAAAGTGTAATTAATAAAAAATTTAAAAAAGAACACACAAAAATCATTTAACTGTCTAGGGAGATGAAAATGTTATGAATACTCATGCAATCATTCTATCCTTGTATCAAAATATTACAGAGAACCTTATGAATTTGTATAGTTAAGAATGTAAACTATATAAAATTATACAGTCCTACCAATTGTCAAGAAAATAGGTTAGCCTTGAAAATATACTATTTTCTGTAGAGTATAGCTTACTAAATATCAGTAAGTAATTAGTTTGTCAAACACAGTATTTTTCAAAGCAGATGGCCATAAGTCTGTAACCTGTACTTAGGTAGTTATCTTCTCCCCCTCAATGTGGTGCAAATGAAAAAGACTCGATTTGTGGAATTGGAAATTGAATTTCTGAGCTTATTCATAGCCTGAGCAATAGCTCTGTGTGACCCTTAATGCCATCTAGTTCAATGTCATGGCCTGGAAATAAGAGAACATGATCTCAAAAATGGAAATCAAAGGCTTGCAGTGCACATGATTTAAATTTTATGAAATTTCCCTAAGATCTCCAAAAGGCTTGGCAATGATGAGAAAAATGCAATGACAAAGCAGCATTGACAAGGAGTCCAACTGAGCATCACTTCGTTGTAAGTTGGAGCAGGCACATCTTCTAAATTGTAAACAAAAGAGGTTCGGGAGCTTAATGAGTCCTCCAAGAGTCACAAGCATGAGCTTTGAAATTATTGTGAATGGTGGGTCTCCTCCAACCCTCACTCCTGCCTCAGTGAAGCTGCTGGGGTGCTAGGGCTCAGCATAAGTGACTAGACTACCAGCTGAACCCATAAAACTTAAATACCTTTTCAATTCTTTACAACCAACCTCTCATTTTTCTTAAGAATCATGAGAAAAGTCTCAAAAGGACAAAAAAGGTCAATGAAATCTGAATAACACAGCTCAAACTTCCAGTCAAGTTTGATACTTCCTTTCCAGGGAGAAGCCACATTTTAATTTGGTGAGTTTAATTTTTCTCACAACATTGAGAATTATAATAATTTTTTTTATTATTGGGTGTTTGTTCCCACTCAAACTCTAGACTCCTGAACTTGCTCCTATGCCTAAAAGCAGCTCTGTTCACTGGAGAGCATGCTTAGAGATCCGTTGGTAACATCATAAGGGCATTCAAAGCAGTAATAAATGGGGCATGCCGATGCTTATTAGATTAGCCTAAGCTCTTTCCATGTGTGATTGGAGGTGATCTAATTGGCTTCTGCAGTAAGTAAGTTAACCTGAGTGTTTGAGTATAATGCATGTATGTTTACAATACCAAAGCACATTAGGTATAGTTGTATTTACTCTCTTTCTCTTGGCATTAGTCCTGGTAGAGAAAGCTTCTCCCTGTGCTTCCCATGACAAGAGAGCATTTGGGGTGGCTTTTCTCTTTATCTAAATCATCAGCTCTCTACTTATGGTGCTTGAAAAGAAAAGGGGTGCACTCTGAGTCCATCTTTACTCAACTATGCTTTGTGGCTGATCTCCCACATAAGGGAAAGGGGGCCTGCTAGCAGCAGTGGGTTCAGCTGTGTTTAAACACTGTCTTATTCCTTTCTACCCCATATGGTTTTCCATCCAAAACATAAGCACTTACAAAGATAACCAGAAAAAAGGTTCATAATATCTTCTCATTCCTCATTTCAAAACACCATTCCTCCCATTATAGTCTATAATTCTCACAGTAAATGTATTTCTGGGATGTGTATTGACACAGTTTGTGTTACAAGAGTCAGAACTAATAAATTACTTGAATGTTACATTAATTTTAGACCCTTTGTCAAAATTATATTCTGAGTGTGCATGTGTGTGTGTAACTAGGAAATGAAATAGATAATATTCACCACAAAGCAGCTTTACTAATTGCTTATTAATTTTTCGAAATTCATGCATCCAGACAAATGCATACAATTAAATCGAAAATAAAGATTTCATTTAATTGTTAAAAAAAATTAGAAAGCAATCAATTCGTATATATTAAACCTTGTGATATTCACTCATGTTTAGGGGTCTATGTCACTTTTGGCTTTTGTATTATAACAACTCACAGTGTTTCACTCGTCATTCGTTTTTCATCCATTCAGCAAGGAATTGCAGGTTACCTACTTCATGCTCAACACATATCTACTGCCTCCTGTCTTAATAAGACCACGACATTTATAAGTAGTTAAGTTTGACACCTGCTCTAATATTAGACATCTCTTTATCTTTGAGTAAACATTAGCATTGTTTTATGAGACAGGGTAAGTAAATATACATGAGCAAGTGTGAGAGACAGAAAGAGAGAGAGAGTGAGAGAAAGAGGAAGAAGGAGAAGGAGAAAGAGTGTGTGTGTATGACTTTAACAGTTCATTCCACAACTGCATTGGAGTAAAGGCTGGAAGAGAAAAAGAACTACAGATAGTCTCTCCACAGTGGAATCTACACTCTTCCACTGTAAGCTAAAAGAGAGATGTGCTTGCAGTGCTGAAGCATCCATGTTCTTTGAGCATTGGTTCACATCCTCCTTTTTCCAGCTATGAGTAAATGGAAAATAATGTAACCATACTGCTGTTCTCACATAAAAATTCCAATTCAAGAATTTAGTGTTTTAGATATTATTACCAAATTTAACTTTATTATTTAATTAGTTTAGGAAGGTCCAAAGAAATAAGATCTACTAAGAAAGACAAATTTTGTTTTCATTTAAGTTCAATGAGAACATTATTTCTATGGCACCTAGATTTTTATCCCTTTAAATTAGGTCATATGATGAAACCCTCTATCTCAATGTGACAGTATTTGCATATTGGGTCTGTGCTCAGTGATAGGGTTAAATAACATTATACCCTGGGACCATAATCTGATAAAACTAGTATACTTAACAGAAATATACACTAGAGCTTGAGCTCTGTGTAGACACACACACACACCGCAAGCATACACATGAAGGGAGTTGCATGTGAGGAAGGAGGAAATCTAGTTGTCTATGAGAGGGAAGAAGCCTTACTAAAATCCTAACCTGTGGGTGAACTGAGATTGAACTACAGATTTATGGGGAAAGACAGTTCTGTTATTTAAGTTACCTAGTCTATAATGGCATATGTTAACCTACCTAGACTCATAATACACTCACCCAGGGTCCTCAGTCTCAACAATCTCTCAGAGAGATATGCATGGCACCAGGAAATGGAAGCATGGTCACTAACAGGGTACAGACTTCAGGATGTCCTCACAAAATTAGAAAGTCTAGTGCTCTGGGCACACACATTTCTATTTCTGACTAGCTTTGTTATCACCATAACCTCAGTACTAATCTTGAGTGGTAACAGGGTGTGGCAGGCTATACCAATGAAAGCTTATCCTGGAGAGACAAAGGAATCAATGCCAGAACTGGTGAAGACAGCTTGAAAGATGCAATTACATCTGCCAAGTTAGGAAGTCTGGGCATCTTGACATGTGTCTACCACAGGAAGGTGGAGAATTGAACACATTTCCTGAAGAACACAGGTTCCATTTGTCCATGTTCAGTCTCCTCCCACGGCGAAGACTCTGCCATCAGAAAAGAAGAGGCATTCTTTATTGGAAGTGTCTGACTGATGTAAGGGATGGTGAGCTTGATTCCACAGAGGAAATTTTTGGTCAGATACTCAGATTTCAGGTCTGGAACATGCAGTTTTCAAAGTTGCAGTTTTAACTGACACATTTCAAAACCCATTCACTAAGTAAACACAGAAAGAGAGCTTTTAGACTACTGTTGCCGAGTCCACGCTGCCAACTTCCTTCGGAAGGCTTTAAGACCAGTCCCATGCCATGGCATGAGTGCATTGTGCTAACTGCCTCTATCCATTTCTGACTCTGGGAAAGTGGGGCCAGGCTGCTGGAGTCCAGTAAGCACGGTCAGGACACTTATCGCCGAGGTCGTTCCCATCACACATAATAAACCTGGGTACAAACAACTTTTGTGGTAATGTGGATAGCTTCACATCCCATCACTTGCTTTTTGCAAACAAGTATAGGTTTCAAACTGATAGATGATTCATATTAGTTGGACTGTCTGTCACTCCTCAAAAGACACAGGGGAAAATACTAAATTATCATTAACATTCAGATTATATGAATAAATACAAATGAAACTTACTGAACTACACTCACATTTTCATCTTTCTGTGTAGCATGCCTTTTATTTGATTGCATAGCTGTAAACATCTATAGTATGTTCGTCTTATTACGTGTTTTGTTGCTATAGCACAATTCTCAGGGCTTAATTAGCCCACATTTCTGTAAGTTCAAGAACATTTCTTTCTTATCTGCTTGCTCTGGTGAGGACTCATGATGGCTACATCACATTGTTTGGGATGCTAGCAGAAGAGATTAAATAGACACAAGTAAAGAGGGGATTTGAGACATGGAAATTGCTATTCTGGG
Source organism: Pachyuromys duprasi (assembly GCA_028658305.1). NCBI lineage: Eukaryota > Metazoa > Chordata > Mammalia > Rodentia > Muridae > Pachyuromys > Pachyuromys duprasi. Next base: position 1,196,218 of record CM053760.1, read on the forward strand.
AGTTAACTCATTGCATGAACTGGTACTAATAATCCCTCCTGAAAGACATGCCCTCTGACCCAATCAACATCCTCCAATTTTAATCCTCCTCAGTTTGAATATGTCTCCAAGGTACTTAGGTGTGTTTGAAACCATCAACACATTCACATGTTGATGGTTTGGAAGTGGGGCCTTCTCTGGTTAATATTGTTAGCTGACATCCTAACAGTGAGGGATCCATGATAGGATCTTTGAGAAGAAAACAAGCCCAGCTTGCTCCCACCTGCAATGTATGTGTGATGATCTCCCCTATGGCATAACACTGCAAGGAGATTCTTACCAGGTGCCAGCTATCTGATCTTAAATGTTGCATTTTCCAGAACTGGAAACCAAATAAACTTCTATCCTTTACAATTTGCCCATTAGCAATGTTGTTGCAGCAACAGAGTAAAAACTAAGACTTGGCTAACAGAGAATGAAGAGCTTGAAGGGAGTCGGGCCACACAGAGACCTTTCACAACCCTTTGGCAGTACTAACCATTACAATTCCCTTGGGGTGACTCAGGGTCAAAGCTGGCCTAGTATGTATGCTATACAGATAAGTGGTGGGACTAAAATATCCTGCTTCTGCTTACCAGCAAAAAGTGAATGGAATGCAATGACTCAGAAATGTTGAAAGTATAAAAGTTTTGCTAAGTTGTTCACTTTGTAAGTGGTACAAGAATAGTTGTTTACAGCTGTACACGAAAGAGAGAATATAATTCAGATTTTTTTCTCCTGTATCAGACTAATATAGTCATTACTGAGAAATAAAGAATACATTTACAGCATAATATTATACCCTACGTCATTTCCTAGTTAAGATGGAGCACTACTTTACTGTGGGAGAAATGAAAAATATAGATGGTGACAAGATTCCAGTATGACTGCCTTGATGGAATGTCTCGCAGATCTTACACGTCTCAAAAGCTCAGCTCATATTTCATTTATGTGAAACATATGTTATTTTCACAAAAATGTGGTTTTGTTGTTTCAATAATTGACAACAGACAAGCTTTTGGGTTTCAATCACCAAAAACAGTTTCATTGCATAATTGTAAAAAGAACTATCACTACAGTACAGTTTGTTTTGCTTTGTAATTGTTTTGAAATTAAGGGTACAACCTTTGCTGGTTCTAACCTGATGCTTAGAAACTCAGCTTTTAAACAAACACTAACATCTCTCAGCATCTAATCTTTTTTTTGTGAACTCTAGGACTTATGTGCCATTATTGGAACATAATGGGTTTCACGAATTCTAAGTGTTATGCAGCTATTATTACACAATATTAATTTGTCATTTGGTGCAAGTAAAATAACCCTAGCTTGTTTCGTGGTATCTATAATGAGAGATGGCTCGCAGTGGAGTGACAGCAGTTTCCACCTGACTCTGAATTACCTAGAAAAGCCACTGTGCTTCAATAGAAAACTGAGCCAGCAGATACAGTATCTTATTTCATGGGGATGTTTTGCCTAGACTTAACAAAATAAGCCTTGCTAAAATGTGGCTAGACAGGTGTAGGAATAAATAATTTTTTGCTTCTTACTTCTTTTTTTTAACATAGTGCTTAGTAGCTCACAGAAGTTCTCATTCTTAGCATCTATCTCCAATCTTATTTTGTTTAGTAATAAGTCACTAATTCTTTCTAAGAAAAGAAGTTATCTCGGCAAAACTAGACCACCAAGTGGACATAACCAGCACATCTGAACATAAAGTTGCCCAGGAAATCCAGGTGGAGGATGAAGGCTCAGAGGAGCCAATTAATTCTTCCAGAAAGATCCAGACAGGCACCGGCTTGGGCCCCACCAGACCTCAAGGTAAGATGTGAGCCAAGTTTTCCGTACACTGCCGACTCCACAGCTTCGTATTCGATGCAGGCTTCTTCTGAGACTTGAACTGATTTCTTTTTCTGAGATTTGTTGCTTCTAGGAATGAGATGAGACATTCAAACTCATTTCCCTAGAGGCACAAACCAAATTTGAAAGTAGCAGAGAAAAGAGTGAAAGACCAATAATTTCGCCAGCTGGCTCTCCCACAATAATCTCACGTCGTATGGGAAGTTGTAATATGTTGTGTGATTACTTCTTCTCTTTTATTTGTTTGCCTTACCCTCTGTTTCTGAGTTATCTTTCTTCATTTTGTGAAGAACAATATAAATATATAATGTTTTCAAGTCAGAGAGAGAAGTTTGCTCGAAGCTGTTGAGTTATTTTTATTTCTGAGTACTTTAAACAGCAAGTTATAATTTTCATTTCTGCCCATGTTAAGGCTAAGGAAAACGTAACCACAAAGTCAGGTGAGTATAATGACTCTAACAAGGAATTATTTTATTGGACTCCTGCAAGCCCTTGGTTATTAGATTGCTAGTTTTCTGTAGTACTGGGCCTCTTTCAGACTGGAAAATTTGCTCAGTTTTTATTGGGAACATGATGGTATTTCAGACAGTTTAATCTCCTGCTGAAATTATATTTCCCTAGCTCAGATTCACTAAAAAAAATACACATACTGTAATTGTCTCTTTCCAGAATTGAGTTTGCATGTGTACAAATACAATGCCAATGCATGTCCTGGTGCGTAAATGAGGATGAGTGTGACACCCAGCCTATTACACATTCTTTGACAACTATGGTGTGAGTTGCATAAAAGTGCAAAAACAAATGTTAGTTCATGCCTGTCTTCCCAACACTGGGAAAGTGAGGAGGAAAATTACTATGAGTTCCTATTCTATATAGTGCCTTCCATGCCAGCCTGGTTATAGAGTAAGATCCTGTGTCAGAAAGTGTGTGTGTGTGTGTGTGTGTGTGTGTGTGTGTGTGTGTGCCTGTGTGCATAAGAGAGAGAGAGAGTCAGAAAGACAGAGAAACAAACAGAGACAGACAGAAAGATAGAGAATATATGAATGTATTTAAAGTTTTAGTGAGCATTCCTCTGTATGGTATTTTGAATATAAATTTAGTTATACTGATAAGACCAGAACACTTGTTTCTAAAATAAACGAGTCACATACATAGTTCAATAAATTCTTGGTAATATGTAGTATGTCTTCCCTGTGCTCCTTATCTTCTGAAACATTACACCCCCATTCTACCCTTTGACTGATTCATTACTCAGTAATTCTTGTCTTGTGTTTAAGTTTCCAAATTTAGGTTTACAGTGCCAGTTACAAAATGAGCAAAACCAAAGCCAAGGACCTTTATGGCTTAGGAAGGACTTCAGATCCTGTGGAAAAAGATTTATATCCAAGAATTATAGTTTATTTTCATAATTACTTTATTTCAGCTTTGAGTTGTTATTTGTATTACTCACCGCTCTTCAGACAAAGTGAATATAACAAGGACAAAATTTAAAACCTGGACTCCACCAGATTGGAAAACCTGAAAGTATCGCATACGTTTCTCAATGCATAGAACTACCAAAGTTAAATAAAGAGCAAATAAGCAACTTAAACATACTTAAATCCCCACTGAAGCAGTCATTAAAAAGTCTTCCCACCAATAAAAGCCCAGTGTCAGGTGTTTTTACTGCAGAATTCCTTCAGACTTTCAAAGAAGAGTTAATGCCAATACTCCTCAAATCATTCCACAAAATAGAAACAGAAAGAACATTACTCAATTTGTTTTATGAGGCTAGAGTTTCCCTAATACCCAAAACATATAAAGACCAAACAAAGAGATTTCCCTCATGAATAGATAGATGGAAATATTCTAAATAAACTTGCAGACTGAATCCAAGAACACATCCAAAAGATCATCTAGCACGATCAAGCAAGCTTTTATCCCGGAGTTACATAATGGTTCAACACTGATCATTAAATTGATCATTGTGATCCATCATAAAAAACAAACCAAAAAACAAAAGCCACTTATCATTAGATGCAGAAAGGGCCTTAAATAAAATCCCATAGCCTTTTCATGATAAAAATCCTGAAGATATGGCACAATGGTCATGCCTAAACATAATAAAGGCAGTTTACAACAAGCCTAGAGGCAACATAAAATTAAATGGAAAAAAACTATAACTTGTCACTTTAGTACTTGCAATCTTAGCTAGAGCATTAAGACAACTGAGGGAAATTTAGGGAATACAAATTGGAAAGGAAGAAGTCAAAGTACCTTTATTTTGAAAGAAAATGATAGGATTCATAAGTGACACTAAGGATTTCTCCTGGAAATTCCCACAGTATATAAACACTTTCAGGAGAATATCTTGATACAAAATTAACACAGAAATATCAATATTTTACATATATATATATATATATATATATATATATATATACACACACACACACATATGAGAGAGATCTATCAGATCTAAGGGGCAGAAGATCAGAGACTGAGAAACTGGTGAGTAAACAGGTAAACAGGCAGCTGGTTCCAAAACCTGGACTTCAATGGTTCCTGGACTGGAGGGGTCATCCAGGAACACTGGATCCAGGCCCCTGGTGTCTGTCTTCTGGGTCCAGGAGTTATGAAATCTGAACCCTGCTCTTCTGCATACTCCAGAGAGTGCAGGCCTCCAGGTCCAGGGATCCTCTGCTCCAGCAGCCTAGTATTGGATCCATCCCACTCACTTGACAGCAGCATCTGGATTCCTGGGACAGCATCCCAATGACTGGCCCCACTCTGGAGACCAGGTGGACAATAAAATCATACTGACTTTAGATGCAAGATGGCAGAGCCCAGACAAATCTGAGTCCCAGGAGCGCAGTGTCTGATAGGTCTGCAGGCTGAAGATCACCTGCCTTCTGAGGCACCAGATGCCAACTGAAGCTGAGGTCCCCTCACTTCCCCCTCTCCCACAACTTGGACCTGAGGCACCTGTGCCCCTCAGCTACCACCTGAGATGACTGTGCCTCTTCCTTCAAGGCATCCACACCAGTGCCCATTGCCCTTCAAGCTATCAGCGCCTGTGTGCCTACCCTTCAAAGCACTTGTGCCCATGTACTGCCTTCTGAAACACCCACCCTAGTGTGGCTGCATCTAAAAAACCAGTACCCATTCATGTTCCCCTAGGCCTCTCTCATCATCCTTACTCTAGACTCCAGAGACAGGCTGATCCAGCCCTGCTGATCCAGTGCAGGTTCAAAGAACAAACAGCCAAGACTATGGAAAAAGCAGATGGCTAAGGGTCAGTGTAAGAAAACAATCAGCGGAAACCGGGGCATCAGGGCTCCACTAGAAGCACCCCCCCCCAAAAAATGAATATTCTAATGCAGCTGAAGCACAGGAAAATGACTTTAAATCGATGCTTATGCTGTTATTAGAAGCGTATAAAGAGAAAACACACCCAAGCAGAGTAGATGAAAGGAAATAACCAAACTCAGGGCTCACATTAATAAATTAAAAACAAAGAGAAGACAAAGAATCAACAAAACCAAGAGCTGGTTTTCTCAAAAAAGAGCTAACACCAATACTCCTCAAATTTTTCCACAAAATAGAAACAGAAGGAACATTACTTAATTCATTCCATGAAGCCACAGTTACCCTGATACGCAAACCACACAATGACTCAACAAAGAAAGAAAATTTCAGACCAATCTCCCTAATGAACATTGATGCAAAAATATTCAATAAGATACTTGTAAACCGAAATAAAAAAACACATCAAACATACCATCCCCCATGATCAAGTAAGCTTCATCCCAGATATGCAGGGATGGCTCAACAAATGAAAATCCATAAATGTAGTCCACTATATAAACAAACTTAAAGGAAAAAAATGCACGATCATTTCATTAGATGCAAAAGAGCCCTTGGCAAAATCCAACACCCCTTCATGTAAAAGTACTGGAGAGATTAGGGGTACAAGGCACATACCTAAACATAATAAAGGCTGTATACAACAAACAGATAGTCAACATCAAATGGAGAAACTCAAAGCAATCCCACTAAATTCAGGGACAAGACAAGTTGCACACTTTATCCATATCTCTTCAATATAGTACTAAAAGTTTTAATTAGAGCAATAAGACAATTAAAGGAGATCAAAAGATACATACCAAAAAGGAAGAGGTAAAAATATTGCTTTTTTCAAATGCTATGATAATATACATAAGCAAACCAAAAAATTCCATGAGAGAACTTCTGCAGCTGATAAACTCCTTCAGTGAAGTGGCTGGATATAAGATGAATTTTTAAAAAATCAGTAGCCCTCCTGTATACAAATGAAAAAAGGGCTGAGAACGAAGATACGGAAACCACATCTTTCAAAATAGCCACAAATAACAAAGTATCTAGGGGTAATTCTAACCAAGGAAGCCAAAGACCTCTTTAATAAGAACTTCAAGTCTCTGGAGAAAGAAATCAAAGAAGATACCAGAACATGAAAAAAATCTCTCATGCTCATGGCTCAGTAGGATTAGCATAGTAAAAATCTACATCCTACCAAAAGCAATGCAATACCTATCAAAATACTGACACATTTTTTCACAGACCTTAAAATAACAATTCTAAAATTCATATGAAACAAACAAACTAAAACCCAGAATTGCTAAAACAGTTTTATACAATAACAAAAGTTCTGGGGGTAGCCCCATAGCTGATCTCAAGCTACAATCCAGAACAATAACAGTGAAAACTGCATGGTACTGATATAAAAATAAGCTTGTTGATAAATGAAATCTAATCAAAGACCCAAAGACCCAGAAGACCCACACACCCATGTACACGTGATTTTTGACAGAGGAGCCAAAACCAGGCAATGGAAAAAAAAAAACATCTTCAACAAATGATTCTGGGAAGCACAGGGGTTCTCCCTGTTCTCTATATCCTGAGCCATCAGGGAGATGCAAATCAAAAGGACCCTGAGAGTTCACCTTACACCCATGAGATGACTAAGATCAAAAACTCAAGTGACAACACATGCTGGAGAGGTTGTGAAGAAAAGGAAACCATCTTCCATTGAAGGTAGGAATTTAAACTTGTTCAACCACTTTGGAAATCAATCTGGTGCTTTCTCAGACAACTAGGAATAGTGCTTCCTCAAAATCCAGCTTTTCCACTCCTAGGCATATATTCAAAGGATGCTCAAGTACACAGCAAGGACATTTGTTCAATCATGTTCGTTGCAGCTGTATTCATAATAACCAGAACCTGGAAACAACTCAGAGGAATGGATACAAAAATTGTGGTATATTTTCACAATGGAATACTACTCAACAATTAAAAACAAGGAAATAATGAAATTTGCAGGCAAATGTTCGGTTCTAGAAAAGATCATCTTGAGTGAGGTATCCCAGAAGCAGAAAGACACACATGGTATATATTCACTTATAAGTGGATACTGGACCTAGGACAGGATAAACATACCTAAAGAAGCTAAACAAGAAGGGGGATGTGGAGTAAGTTGATCAATCCTCATTTAGAAAGACAAATGGGATGGATGTTTGAAGTAGGAGAAAATAAGAAACAGGACAGAAGCCTACCATAAAGGGCCTTTGAAAAACTCCACCTAGCAGTGTATCAAAGCAGATACTGAGACTCATAACCAAACTTTGCTTAGAGTGCAGGGAATCATATGAAAGAAGGGGGAGTTAGTAAGAGCTGGAGAGGACAGCAGTGCCACAGGACCAAATATACCTGGGCACAGGGATCTTTTCTGAGACAGATTCTCCAATCAAGGACCAAGCATGGTTATAACCTAGAGCCCCTGCTCAGATGTAGCCCATGGCAGCTCAGTATCCAAGTGGGTACCCTAGTAAGGGGAACAGGGACTGTCTCTGACATGAACTCAGTGGCTAGCTCTTTGACACCCTCCCCCCCCCCCCGGAGGGAGGAGCAATTCTTGCTAAGCCACAGAGGAGGACATTGCAGCCAGACCTGATGAGACCTGATAAGCTAAGGTCAGATGGATGGGTAGGAAGACCTCCGCTATCAGGGGACTTAGAGAGGAGAGGGAAGAGATGAGGGAAGGAAGGTAGGATTAAGAGGGAATTAGGGAAGGGGTTACAGCTGGGATCCGAAGTAAGTAAACTTTAAATAATATAAAATTAAAAATTTAATTAAAAAACAAATGATTCTATTCTAACTCGATGTCTACATGTAGAAAATACAAATAGATCCATATTCATCACCCTGCACAAAACTAAAGTCCAAATAAATCAAAGACCTCAACATAAAACCAGATACACTAAATCTGCTAGAGGCAAAAATGGGTAGGAAGCTTGAACTCATTGGCACAGGAGACAGCTTTCTGAACAGAACACCAACAGGGCAGACTCGAAGATCTACAATTAATACATGGGACTTTTAGAAACTGAAAACCTTCTGTAAAGCAAAGGACACAATTAATAGAATGAAAGGATGGTCTACAGATTGAGAAAAAACACTTCACCAATTATATACCTGACAAAGAGCTAATACCCAGAAGATATAAAGAACTCAAGAAATTAAACACCAACAAACCAAATAATTGAATGGAAAACTGGGGTAGAGAGCTAAACAAAGAATTCTAATCAAATGCATATCAAACAGCGGTAAGCACTTGAAGAAATGTTCAATGTCCTTAGTCATCACAGAAATGCAAATCAAAATGGTTCTGAGATTCCATCTTATACGTGTCAGAATGGCTAAGAATAAAAAACTCAAGTGACAACACATGCTGTTTGCGGAGCAAGAAAGAACACTCCTCCTTTGCTGTTGGGAGTGCAAACTTGTTCACCCACTTTGGAGATGAATCTGGAGCTTTCTCAGAAAACTGGAAACACCCATACCTCAAGACCCCACTCTACCATTCCTGGGCATATACATGAATGGTGCTCCACTATATAAGGACATTTGCTCAACCACATTCCTAGAAGCTTTATTCCCAATAGCCAGAAACTGGAAACAACCTAGATATCCCTCAACCAAACAATGGATAAAGAGACTGTGCTACATTTACAGAATGGAATACTACTCAGTCATTAAAAACAAGGAAATCATGAAATTTGTAGGCAGATAGGTGTAACCAGAAAATACCATCTTGAGTGAGGTAATCCTGACCCAGAAAAACACACATGGTCTACATTCATGTATAAGCAGGTTTCAGTCATATAGTATGGGATAGATATGCTACAATGCACAAACTCTAAAAGATAAGCCCGATGGGCATCTTAGGCTTCATGTGGGCCCACTAGTGAGGGGAGTGGGGGTTATCTCTGACACGAACTATGTTGCCAACTTCTTGATCACTTCCCCTTAATGGGACTTCCCTACCATCATGTGAATAGATGAGCTGGGGTGTCTGGGTACGGGGCTCCCTTACCCTGAGGACTAGGGGTAAAGGGATGTGGAAGGGAGGATAGAACTATGAGGAGTTGAGGGAAGGGCCTATAACAGAGCTGTAATTTGAATAAAAATTAATTAGTAAGATTAATGTAGTAAAAATGTTCATCCTACCAAAAACAATACACAGACTGAATGCAATTACCAACAAAAACTCACCACAATATTTCACAGATCTTGAAAGGACAATTTTCAGTTTATGGACACATACAAAAAAGGATAACTGAAACACGGAATAATAAAAGAACTGCTAGAGGTATTACCATTCCCAATTTCAAGTGGTGCTTCAGAGCTACAATAACAACAACAATAATAATAGCATGGTATTGTCACAAAAACTGACATGTCCATGAAGAAAATCAAGTTGAAGATCCAGAAATTAATTCACACAACTATAGACACCTAGAATTTTATAATGAAATCAGAAATACACATTGGACTAAAGACAACATCTTCAACAAATGGTGCTGGTTAAACTAGATAGCTACATAGAGAAGAATCTAAATAGATCCATATTTTTCACCCTGAGAAAAAACCAACTCCAAATGAATCAAAGATCTCAATACAAAAGCAGATACATTGAGCCTTATACAAAAGAAAGTAGGGAAAAGCCTTGAAATCATTGTCATAGGAGAAGACTACCTGAACAAAACCCTGTAAGCCGAGTATGACCAACAAGTAATTACTGGGACCTCAGGAAACTGAAAAGTTTCTACATGGCAAAGGAAAACTGTCATTCAGCGAAACTGGAAGCCTATGGATAAAGAACAGGTTTTTGTTTTGTTTTTTAATCAACTACATGTCGGATAGAGGGCTAATATCCAAAATATTTAAATAACTTAAAATTAGACATCAAGAAAGCAAACAACCCAATTGAAAATGGAGTACATCTCTAAACAGAGAATTCTCAAGAGGAACTTCAAATGGCCGAAAACCAAATAAATGTTCAATATTCTGAGCCATCAGGAAAATGCAAATGAAAGCTACTTAGATATTTAATCTCACATTGTCAGAATGGCTAAGATCGATAAAACAATAGACAGCTCATGATGGTGAGGATGTGGAGAGGAGAAAGAATACTCATCCATCGCTGCTGGGTGTGTAAACTTGTTACAGCCACTATAAAAATCATTGTGGTGGCTCCTCAGGAAAATCAAACTCTGTCTACTTCAAGATCCAGCTATCCCACTATTGAACATATATCCACAGCACAATTCATTCTGCCACTGAGGCACTTGTTCAACCATGAAGATATGGTTTGGAATTTTGCAAAGGAACTGCACAGTATTAGGAGTTGTTTAAAGAAAAAGACATAGCCTACACTAAAACATCAGTTCATCATGAATTTGGGTAAGTTTTGTTTCTAATCAGTACTTGGGATATGACATAATCACATAGTGCATTATAATTTACAAGTGTTATTAGAAGTTTATTTTAAGACAAAATAATAATGGAGAAAAGAGAAATTAGATGTCATAATATATAATTAACAGTTTATTATCAGTAAAGTTTGTCTGAAAAAAGTTGGCAGCTGTCAGGTTGAAAAGAGGGTTCTGGACAGGAGATAGAACCAAAAGAATGTTGCAATTAGTTAGATTTCTGAGGATAAGAAAGAAAGATGTTTTCAAGAATAGTTTCAAACTTCTGCCATTCGATTAAGAAAGAAAATCAGAAAATGTCAAAAGAAGAAAACCATTGGCAATAAAGAATTGTTCATAAAGATGTTACTTTGACCATAGTGTTAATATAAATATGAATTCAGTCATAACTGACATAACTGATTTATAAATCAAGTAGGTGAAGAAATTATCCTTATATGATAATTACTGTTCTGAAATTTATTTGCTATCAAAAACAAGAAAAAAAAACAGAATTTTAGCAGAATTTCTTTCTTATGATGTAAGGCCAGTCTTCATCACTTGGATCCAAAAGAGACTAAGAACTCCAAACAGGACTTGGCTCAGTCATTAAGTGCTTGCTACTAAAGCATGAGGCCCTATATTAGATACCTAGAACCGAGGCACAAAATCTTGGTTTGGTGGCACATGATTATAACCCAGGGCTGGTAAGGCACAGACATTTCAAGGAGACGATCCTGAAGCAATCAACCTGTTCTTCTGGAAAAGTTGGACTTAACAGGAAAACCTGGAAAGTGGCATCTTTTACAGGTGGGTCATGTGGTCCAGCCACAATTAGGCGCAAGAAATTAGGAGCACGAGTAGGTCTGCAAAAGCAAAAGACAGATATTTGGGGTGACCATAGCTAGAAATAGGATCTGTATCCATTACATGTGTCAAAGTGTCAAAATTAAAGGCATGAATGAATCTAAAAGACACGTTTTCAAATCCTATGTAAATGAATGATTAGAAAAGAAATATAGAATCATTTTTAGATTTGCATCTTTAGATTTGCATTGGCAAAATTACTGCTTACTAAGACTTAAGCACCTATTTTAAATGATTATCTCCTGCTGAGGTATTAGGACATATTTGTTCTTATCCATAACAGCTTTAGGTGTTGAGAAAGGAATTATGATAGCCTTGACTATGAATGAAAGTAATCACAACTTCACTGTTCAAATATTACATAAATTATAATTGAATTTATAGTGAATTATATTTTATAGTTATAACAGAATTATAATTTTGAATGAAGAAATGAAAATTGTAAGAGAAGATTCTTAATCTTCAGCTTGCGAAATGGTTAATGCAGTACATAGTATACCATCACTTCAGTTCATGGTAGGACTCAACTTCTACTTGTTTACCTAAAGAACCTATTTCCAGCAACTTACATGAATCTATATATACAGAAACTGAGGCACTGCCTAAATAACAATGTGTTACGAGAAGATAAGGAACAAAAGTAACTTCATTGGCCTATAAAAATAAAAGAATATCTGAAATATTCCTTACTGTCTGCTAGTCCATTGTATTATCAGCTTTCTGATGCTGTAACAGATTATCTTGAATTCATAAATGCAATAGATTCTGTGAATGTGAACCTGATTGGTTCACTACACAGAGGAAAGCAACCCATTGTAGGTTAACACCATTGCTTTTGAACTGTGATGTCGCATCATAGCAGAACTGCATAATAAAGCAAAACCATTGACTCTCTTTGGCTCATGGACAGTAAGCCTAAGAGAGGCCACATCACCAATGACCTGAAGACCTGTATTAGGTTCTACCTTCTAAAGGCTGTACCAATTCTGTGATGGTTAATTATATTTGTCAACCTCACACCCTCTCGATAACCTGGAAAGGGACTCTCCATGAGCGATTGGCTAGTTTACCTTAACCTGTGGACAAGTTGTTGGGGGGGGGGTATCTTAATTATGTTGAGTGAGGTGTGAGGTCCTACCCACTGTGAGTGACACTATCCCCCAAGCACAGGATTCTGAACCATACAACAGTGGAGAGCAGAATCTGAGCACCAGCATGCATGCATACTTTTCTCTCTGTCCTGATCACATTTGTGATACAATCAAGGTCTTCCAAGCTCCTGCCACTGTGATTTCCCTACTTTAAAGCTTGCCATCTTGGAAAGGGGCAGGGAGGAAATAAGGGAGGGAAGAGGGGGATAGGGAGGGAATGTGGGAGGGGGCTACCCTACAGCTGGGATACAAAGTATATAACCTGTGATTATTATAAAATAAAAATGCTAAAAAAATAAAAAAATTAAAAAATGCTTGCCATCTACTTGCTGTGTGTCCAGACTGGTAATTTTCATGCCTGAGGACTTTAATGAACATAAAAGGAAAGGCCAAAAACATAGTTATTTTTCCACAACCCCACATGGAACAAGAAGGGCGTCACAAGGCAGTGAGCAGAACTGTAACTTTGACACAAATTCTTGGTGTCATAAAAAGGGAATTGGGAAAGCATTCATTGTGTGCATCTATGGTAAATAGATGATAAGTAGATAGACAGAGAGAGAGAGAGAAAGAGAGAGAGAGAGAGAGAGAGAGAGAGAGAGAGAGAAATAATGACCTCATCAAGTTTAGAAAGTCATGTTCAAACTCCATGAGATCAGACAAGGTCAAGGCTAGGGATATAATATTTTCTTACTAATCAACCTGAATGGGTGGAAAGGGACAAAGTATTAAAGTCATATATAGTTGAATAGGTGGCTTCGAGCCTGAGAATTAATGTACAACACATATCAATAAACTATCTTTGCTCTCCTTGAGGATTTTTAAACATTGTCTAATGTAGTCTTTTAATGGACATAATTAAATTCTGAGCTTGCTTTGGAGTATGATGCCCAACACTGCAGTTAACTTTTTCTTCGGCCGCCATTGTTTGTGCTTTACAAGGTCTCCTCTACACAGATCTGGCTCTGTCATAAACTTTTGATTTCTGTTTTTAAAATTATCAGCACCACCAATAACCTAAAACACTGTATACTATTTAATTATTGACTTTCTATCATCCCTTCAGTTGCTGGAAACTGCTACAAGAAAAGTAACATGATGAGGATGCTAATGTATGAAAATTTGGGTCACATTACATTTCTAAAACTAATGTATGAAGGCAGCATGTCAGGGATGGCAGGAGGAAATCCTGTAGTCTCTACAGAAAATATGACTTCCTGTTTAATGTTTCAGTTGTCATCAATCTAAGTTTAAGAATTGATAGCCGTGTACAGAGCACGTGCAGGCTTGCGTGTGCGTCCATTAGCAAACAATGCCAGCTATGTGGAGATCAGAGGACAGTTTGCATAAATCCATTCTCTCCTTGCTATGTGGGGTTTCAGGGACAGAAGTTAGGTTGTTAGGTATCTTTACCTGGTGATTATCTCACTAGCCCTGATTTTGGATTTTTAAAGCATCTGAATAATGTCTAATGCCTTCAATGTCTTCAGTTTGTTCAATTGTTTGGTTTTTTGCGTGGGAGAACATAATCTAAAGCGGCTGATGACTAAAACACACAAACACACATAATATAGCAGCAATATGAAGATGCTATCTGTGACAGCATCATAGGCCTTCTGATGTATTTTCATTATGAAATAATCATTGCCTCTGGGGACAATGATGCAAACTGGAGCTGCTAACATCTTTTCTGTGGTAATCTATCTTCCAACTCATTTTTCTCTAAATGGTTTCCATTTAGAAATTTATAACATAGAAAGATGAGGAAAATAATCACAGCTGTAAGAATCTATTCCAACATGCTACGTTTGCACCTAGACTTCAGCATTTAGAGTGGATTTGTCAGGGCGCTTCCTGAAGAGACACTGTCAATTGTAATTACATGTGCAAGTCATAAATGCTGTCATAATACTCTGCCTTTAATAGACTTTTATTTCCAAAATTTTTAAGTATCCAATAGATATCAAATTTATTTAATGATGGCATAATATGAAACAATAAACAAGTGAAGATTTGTGTTCTGGACTGTGCTATGAAAATCTAATACTCATATGTGACATTTTAATCCAAATGAAGAGTAGAACAGAAGATGCATCATGAAATGCTTAGACTTCTATCATTAGGGTAAGTCACTGGTAGCTAATTATGAAGCTCTTATCAAGAAAATATTTAGATAGATTTAATATAATTCCTTTAAATACATGTGAACATTCATGTTTGATATAAACACTTTTATGAAACATTCTAAAATAGGTTTTACTATTAAAAGTAACTGCACAAAATGTTTGTGTGAGAAATGGGGAAGATACTCAATAATGAATTTAACCTTTCTATTTTCTCTCTCTAAATAAGGATAACTTCAAGCTAGAAAGATTTTAGAATGCGAATTTCTAAATATTTCTAAATAATCAACTTGCTGCTCAATATCACTTGAAAACAATGTAAAATTATTGTGCATGGTTAATAACAAAATGGTAGTAAACTTTCAAGTTGATTGACTACAGTTTGTTTTTATTAACAATAGACAAAGATCTTAAGAGTAAAAAAAAAGCTTGTTTCTCATGTGTATTTCTTCAGGTGCTACCTCAGAATTTTCATCAAGACAGGGAGATATGAATTCACTTATATGTCCTTACCAAGGGAAGTTAATAGAAAGGAAGAAGAAAGGGAGAGTGATAAAAACCAAAAGAACAGCAAGGATTTATGGAAAAACCATGGTAAAACACAATTTTATATATAAACATTATATATATATAATATTATATGTTTATATATTGTATAAAGTAATCCAGCAAAATAATAGATCTACAGAATATCTATGTTTATATATTTATAGATATAGGTAAGATATAGAGATAGGGATAGAGATAGATAAAGATAACAGAGAGGACAATTTAAATAAAGTTATGTCTCTTGGAGCTCTAAGAACTATAGAAATTCTAAAAACAACAACGACAAAAACAAACAAACAAAAAAACAGTCCCAAGCACCAAAATCCTCTATTCTGATGTTCAGGGGAATCCAAGAAATTCCAAAAGCAATATAAGCCATTGCCATTGACCCTGGTACCTCACAGAACTTTAAGGTAAAACCCCTATTGCTGAAGACACCATACACTTTGGACACAAGATTGGAAGGGATGGACCTGAGACTGACCTGGAAGCCTCCTCCCTGAAGAGTAGCTCTCACAGCGTCTGAAATCGCTGTGCAAGCTGCCACTGGAGAAAAGAAAGCAATTGTTCTACCCAGCTGTAAATCCTACAAACCAAAAACAATTACCAGCCTAACAAGGTTTCTTGAAAGGTGCAGTACTTGGAAATAAACAACAATTACCTACTTGTAGTTAAACACTGCTCAACAGGAAATAATCAAAGTCTGGTCATGTACACCTAGTCAGCTGTCCATGACTAGTGAGATCATAGAAATAAAGGAGACTCTATTACTGTCATGTCTCAACTTCACTATGATTTATAACTATACTCTAAGTACTTATTCATATATCCACATATAAGTGTAGCTTTCCCCTCTAATCTGAGAAATATTTTTGCAGAAGATAGAGATTATAGAAATCCATAACTGGTCAAAGTGCAAAAAACAACTGACTATGGTATATCCAATCTCAAATAATATACCTAAAATGGAACCTAAGGCTCAGGAAGTAGCATAGAAGAGGCATTGGAGAATAGTAAGAGCCAAAGAAGTAGGACGTTTCCTGCTAGGTAGTGTTTTCTACACATGGCCGGGAAGCTGCACCAATAAGGTTCCATCAATATGGTTGCCTAATAAGACCTGCCTAATGACAGTACCATTTGACATGCCGTTGTGGATAAGGAAAATTTTTATAAGGCTCTGCCCTTAGGTGAAGAGCTATTGGCCATTGATGGCTATTGAAGGAGAGAGATCAGTCTTCTCTAGAGACAAGCCCTCTGATAAGTTATTTGATCCCAAATAGTAAGCCTAAAAAATACACATGCACAAGCAATACAAAATGGACACAGCAGGTTACACAGACAAACAGATGGACATATACACACAATAATAATTTAAAAGCAGAAGTCAATAATTTGAGCAGATATAGGGTGTGGGAGGAGTTGGAAGGGGTGAACAACACGTAGAAGTTGTACACAATACTCATGCATGAAATTTCCTCCAAAAAATAAAAAATTAAAAATGTTTCAAATAAATAATTTAATGATATAACCCAAGAAAAACTTTAAAAGACCAAATAAAGTCCAAATGAACAAACTGAAATAACATAAACTAGAGATGACATCAATAGAAAGTTTGAAAATAGCAAATTAACACATGAATAAGAGGAATAACAAAGAACTAGCTAAAAAGGAAACTAAAGAAATAATTCCACTTTAAATAGTAACAAAACTAAACACTTACATGTATTTATTCACCAAATCATTACTCATTTTTTATTTTTATAAAAATATTATCCAAATTCTAGTTGATATGCCACAATATACCACACAAAGTACCTGATCAGCATGCTCCAAGATAGTAGTAGAGCAGCCATTTTGCAAGCATGACACCCTGGTTTGATCCCAAATACTGTCCCCAAAAAGCAAAAATAAATCATGAAAAAGGGTGCAGAGCTATAAAATAGCTGAACAGGCAAAGGTGCTTGCTGCCATATCTGACAACGTGAATTCAATTCCCAGAATCCACTTGTGGGATGAAAGAACTAATTTCTGAATGTTGTCCTTTGACCTCTGCATGCAGACCACAACATGCACACACACACACATAAATAAGTGTAGAAATGTTGCAAATATGCAATATCATCAAAACAAATGGAAAGTAAAAATGCGACAAGAGCAGCATATGTAAACATGACAACTGAAAGTTCCTGGAACCAAACCAAATATTAAGAAAAAGTAAGGAAATGTAATGATTGAACTTATAATTTACCTAGTAATTAATTTGTACACTTAGTAAATGTACAATTAATTATTATTGTAAAAAATGTTAGTTATATGGAATCTGAATGAGGCATATGTGGGAAATGTGCAAGTTTCAGGATTTTATTATAAATTAATATAGTTATTATTAAAATAATAACAGAGCTTAAGTACTATAAAACAAAATTGTATTCTAAGACAAGTCCTAGAATTCCAACATCCGATAATCATTTCATACACAAACTTGACTGTGTCTTCCAAATGAAAGAACAATGGTTTCTAGGTAAAAGTTGCATTTGAATTGCTATGTCCCAGATCTGATGTAGCCATCCTTTGCTATCCATCAAAGGTTGGTTTCATGACCTATGAAGAATATGAAAAACACAAATACTCAAGTTCCTTGGATATCAGTGTACAATATTTCCATGTAACACTCATAAATTCTCATCCATAGTTTTGTAATGTAACTATATGATCACTTGTAGTGTATTGATTAGGGAAGAATTGCATGGGGAAAGTCTCTTCATGTTCAGTCCAGATAAACATTTTATAAATGGACTTGCTCCATGGTTGGTAGATTCTGAAGATGCAGAATCGACATACATGAAAGTCAGACTCTCGGGGGAAGACTCATATGAATACATACAAATTTCCCAAGGGTAGAGATAGTTGTCCAGCTTTCCACTGAGGAAAGCAAGCCACATAAAAGATGAGCAACAAGCACAGCTCCCAATTTCCTCCAGAAAAACGTAAAACTTAATGATTATAAATCAATTAAGCTTTCATCTAGAAGCTGGACATGGAGGACACATCTTTAATCCTAGCACTTGGGAGGTAGAAGCAAGAGGATCTTTGTGAGGTAAAGGCCAGCCTGGTCTACAGAGCTAGTTCCGGGACAGCCAAAGCTACACAAAGAAACCCTGTCTGAAAACAACCTCCCCCCGTCCAAAAAAAATTTTTTTTGTCTAGGATATATAAGCCAAATCTGTCTGATAGAGTGGATATAATAAAGCAATGTTTTTAAATATGGAAAGCTGCACATACAGAAACAAAATCATGTTATTTCCTAATAGGCCTTTCTCTGCAATCCATAGAAAGATACACTGCTTTAAAGAGAGTGTACTCCAGAATGAAGGAGGACATGGCTGGCTACAGAGCAGATCAAAGGGTTCAGTACAAGAGTCAATCAAAAGAGACATTTGAGTTTGTGGTGGAGACAACATAACTTGGTAAGTGTGTAACGAGCAAAGGGAATCAATTCCATACGTGTTAGTTAGAAGACCCCAGAGAAAACTGAAAAGTACTGATGCTTGTAAACCTAAAAGACAGACAACTGGCAGACAGGATGAGCAGTGCAGTGAAATTAATCTAATATAAAACCAACAGGAAGTCCCTAGTGAAAGTGGAAGTTACATAGGAGAGGGAAAAAATTAATCATTGTGAACAGATTACACCCTTCCAATGAGACTATCATTTATGGAAGCCTGGTACTTTAATAAATAAATATTGAAATAACCAACATTTAACTATTTATATATTTTACTCTTATGTGTGTCATGATAATGGGGTGAGAAAGAGAAGGGAATGGAAAGGATGTGTGCGCGTGTGTGTGTGTGTGTGTGTTTGAGCATTTAATAGACCCTCAAGAATGACAGAAGAAAAATCTATAGTTTCCATCATAACAGTTCTCTGAGTAATGATAACAATTGGAATTGGAAGTTAAAGAGTTTTACATAGGTCAAGCAGGAATCAGATCCAGAGATATGGTGCTAAATACCAAAAGTACGTAGTCATATGAATTTGCGGAAGCACACACATAGACGAAAAGTACGTGGGACACACATCTGTTGAATTACTCCTCATCGATGTGCCTTGGACAAGCTCCTTGAATTCATACCTGTTTAAAAGAACTGGTTTGGGGAGGAGCCTTAGCTCATTGTATATAGGCAGCAAGGTTTATCTAGAGTGCTGCAGAGCACTTGTGCTAATGTAGAAAAAAGTGTGTATCTATAAATTTCATGGACGGTGGAGGAAGCTGTATTTCCCGGTCTTTGAGTGAAATTGCAGTATGTGTTTCATAATAGCAAATGCATTTTCTTTGGTCTTTTCTCAGGAACAGATGGGAACAAGAACGCAGGTGTGTTAGCTACTATGATGCTTAAGAGGGAATTGAACTTTTTTTTTCCTTTTTCTATAAGAATGAGGATAAAATTAGTACTTTGGTATGTATTGCTCTTTAGTTCCCCCACCCCCAAAAAATACACTTCAGGGAGAAGCTTTGGTGAATTCCAGACCTCTGAAAACACCAAGCAAATGTCATTTGTGTTCAATAGACAGAGTAATGAAAACAGAACTCACATCTGCCTCTTGCACAGAAGGCTGTGCAATGGGCCCTTCCCCACTATCAAAATGTTGTGTAACGGAGTTGTCTTTCTAACCCCGAAGTCTTTTGTGCTCAGTTGGACTCATCCACAGAAGCACTTTTCTTTATCAGAAGAATTTTATCAAATCTTAACTCATAACCACAAACGTTTAGTTCTAACCCTGAACACATCTCGTCACAGGAAAACTAATGACCACAAACTCACTCAGGGTGGTTTATCTTCCTTCTACAGTCTTCCTTCCACATCCTCATTTCAACCCTGCCTCCTCCCTTTAATTTTCTGTCTCTGAGGTTACACAGAGGCTCCCACTAAGGGGATGCTGGAGATTTCGGGTTATATTTAACACCTGAATTATTTTTCTGTATGACTCTGTCCCCAGAGACTTGTTTCCAGCACAAGAATTTTTTTTAACCTCATGGGACTATGAATTAAATATTTATTCATATAAAAAGTCACTGGTTTTACCAACAATTTGTCTACTGTTTGACAATAAAGAACTGTTTTAGAAAAAGCTAATACTCTTCCGTGAAATTCTATCATCGCCTATGTCCAATAAGTTTTCAAAACAGTAGGGTCTGTGCTCAAGTGTTGTTAGGCTTATGTCAAATTAGCATGTGCTAAGTGAGCGGGAAAATGCTGACATTCTTTTAAGCAACCTATACGAAGTTGGGATTATAAGTGAAATTCAATTTAGAAAAGAAGTTTCAGTACATTAAATCACTTCCCAGTGATGAAAACAGGATTATAAACTTGTCTTACTAAAATTGTATGCCTCCTTGTAATGTAATTCTGACACGCTTATGCCCCATTAAATTTGAAACTATAGGAAAAATTGGTTACGTTTTATTATTCTTTTATTTTTAAAACTTATCAACACCACAATTTTATACAATTTGGAAAACCCTCCCAGGCGTTCTTCACAAACAGTTCTTTACTCACTAAAAGCAGAAAATCGGTTTGATTTTAGTTTCAGAAAGCCTTTTAGTATGCTTCCATTTTTCTACCCAAATGAGAAGGCTTATTTGGGAATTGTTTCTACTCAAGTCCGTAAGTAATCGTTTCCTCCAGAACAAGCCGCTCCTCCTGTTCCATCCATCGCCTTGTTCCATTACCCCAGCTGTGTCTTCATGTGTACCTGAAACAGTGAAAAGATGATTTCAGAAATTAAACAGCAGATGTTGTCTTTGACTTCCATGGCCTACAATAAAGACTATAAAACCCATTGGTTAAGTCCACAGAGAAGCGTTTGAATTAAACTGATTTGTATCCACTTTTCCTGAAGGTTTTCTGGAAGAAGTGCACAAACTCTACACAAGGTCAACTCATATCCACTGATATGTAGCAAATTTTATGGTATCAGAGACAGTGTTTCCTCTTCCCACTTCTCATCAGTCACATTTGATGGCTTCTATTATCCTTTCTCAGATAAGTTTTACTCTGTATAAGTTAAAAATTCTCAGTGCAGGTTTATTGTCCTATATATGAAGCTTTGGGAAAAGTTGATTATGGATGATCAGCATTTTGAAATAAGATATTTTAGTTGCAACTTTAATACATGAAGGAAAGCCAGTATAGATGGTTGCACCCTGCTCCTCTCTGAGAGTGAGAGGTAGATGGGGGAAGGAGTGGTACTTTCTTCAATAGTGTAGACAGGAACTGAAGTTCATTATATGCTTGTATAAAACTGTAAAAGAATAAAAAAATTAAAAACAAATATAAAAGGACAAAATCTTTATTCTCTAAAATAAAACATAAACTAGTGAAGGACATCTTAATATAAATAATTATTATTAATTAGGTTTACTAATGAGAGTCTTTAAGTCCTTTGCTTCTTTTTCCTACTACTATCTTGATTCTTCGGGGTTTTATTACAATAGTCATTACAAGTATTGTACTAAAATGAAGCCCTGGGAGATAGGTCAGACAGGAAAGTGTTTGCCTCACATTCATGGTGATCTGAGTTCAACCCACATAAAAACGTGAAGCAGAGACAGATTTCTGAGGCTTGCCAGTCAGCTAACCAAGCCTAATCAATGACCTCTAGGCCAGTGAGAGAATTTATCTCAAAACAAACAGCGTATATTGTCTTTGATACCTCAGGTTATCCTTGTGCCTCTATGGTCATAGAAACTTATGTGCACATTCACATACAAAAGCACAAGCATGGGCACATTCCCATTAAGTGAAAGGATTTGAACCATTAATAAACTACTTTATGGACTAATAAATTCCATATAACATCAACACATAATTGAGAAAACATAAAAACTATTGACTAAACAGTTGTATGTTTATCATTTTCATATTTGACTATTAGGAAGCTACAATTTAGAACCGTTATGTACTCCCGAAGCTCATATGTTAAAAACAGTTAACAGCTTGGCACAAGTAGATATTGAAGCTTACTTGGAAGTATTGAGTTACTGAGGAAGTATTCTCAAAGGAGAACATAGTACTTGGTTTCTGCCGTCTTTATATTTATTAGCCACAATGTAAAATCTTTTACCATGAATAACCACCATGGTATGTTGTCTCCTCGTGGTTACTAAAGAAACAAGCAAACATGAACTGCAACATCCAACAAAAAGCCAAATAAGCTTGTCTTTATAAGCTTATTCTCATTATAAGCTGATTATCTTGGATATTTACTGTAGTAACAGAAATTTGACTGACACACAAGACATTTATAATGTGATGATACTGTTTACTACAACAAAATTTGCTTTTTGGTTGTCTTTAGGTATTTGCCATGGTTAAACCTTTCAATAATATTCTTAGATTTCAGTTAGAAGTAATATTAAGGCAACCTATTGTTTTTATTTGGATTCCTTTAAAAGCATATACAATAGTGCCATATTGTCTTCATTTCCTATTCAATGAAGTGCTTGGAGTTTTAAATATAGTAATAAAATACAAGACAAGAAAATGAAATCAATACTATTAGCAAAGGGGTTATAGACATTATAACTCCATGCTTAAAAGACCTCAGAACCTCAACCAAAACTCTAGTAGACCTGATAAGCACTTAAAACAAAGTAGGATATAAAGTCAACATAAAAATTAGTACATTTTCTATATAACAAACTGGGCTTGTTAAGAAAGCATCAAGAGGATAAAAAATCTTCTCAAAAGAGCTTCAAATACAAAGAAAGAGTAAATGAGGATGAGAAAAGAAAGACAGGAAGAAAGGGTGGATGGAAGAAGGAAGGAAGGAAAGATATAAAAAGATCTATAATAATATCTAATACTTATTCAATGAAAAGTTTAAGACACCACAGAAAGAAATTTGAGAATAAACTAGATGTGTCTTGCAGAATTAATACTGTACCTTCAGTATGGCCATTCTAACTGAACAGAAGTTCCACTGAAATGTACAGAGCATTGGATGGGGCACACGAAACTAGCTGTGTGATATTTTATTTATTAAATACCTAAAATGATTTTATAAATTAAATAATATCAAAACTAGTAATACTCTGAATATTGCTATATTATGGAAATTGACCTACAGATTATACATACTCTTTATGATGATTCTAATGACATTTCTTATAGAAGTATACCTACACAGAAAAAAAAACAATACAGTGGAGAAATAAGCTACAGACTGGAAGATAAGCATCCGTCAGTTGTCCATCCAATAGGGGATTAGTATCTATATAAAAAAAATTCTATATGACAACTATCTATAAATGTATAAAGAATCAATAAAATTCCAAACTTAAATGTAAAGAAGAAATCGTCCAATCAATAAATGTAGTATTGAATTGAGTGCACAGTTCTCAAAGAAAGAATTTTCAGGAAAATTTTCAGGAAAAAATTTTTTAAAGGATTCAGCATCCTTAGCCATCATATATATGCAAATTTGCATTGGTATTCCATGCCATCCTGGCCAGAAAGGCTCACATCAGCAGCCAAAAGTAAATGATGATGAGTATGGTAACAGAGAGACACTACAGAACTACTAACTGTTGGTGGGAATGTGAACTTCTGCTGTTGTTATAAAAATAAGTGTGGAAGTTCCATAAAAAGTAAATAAGTAAAGGTAGAATTATAATTGGCCTAATGTGTATAACCAAAGGACTCCAAGTCAGCATACCACAAAAGTATCTTCACATCCATGTTTATGCTGCTTTATTCACAAAACATAAAGTAGGAAACTACCAGAAATGTCCATCCACAGATGAATGGATTAAAAATGTGAGTATAGGCCGTTCCTGGCCTACAGCTCAACCTGTATCCCCAGAGGTTACCATCAGAGAACAAATAGAAGCCTATAGAATGGGAAAATATCTTCACCAAGCTTAAATCTAACCAGAGGGCTAATATCCAAAATAGATAAAGAACTCAAGAAGTTAAACACCAACAAACCAAATAAGCCAATTAAAAAATGGGTACAGAGCTAAACAGAATTCTCAACAGAGGAATCTTTAATGGCTAAGAAGCACTTAAAGAAATGTTCAATGTCATCAGGGAAATGCAAATCAAAACAACCCTGAGATTGGATCTTACACCTGTCAGAGTTGCTTAGGTCAAAAAGTCAAGGGACAACACATGCTGATGAGGACAAGGAGCAAAGGGGAACACTCCTCCATTGCTAGTGGGAGTGCAAACTTGTACAACCACTTTGATGCTTTCTCAGAAAATTGGGAAAAGTTCTATCTCAAGATTCAGCTCTACCACTCCTGGGCATACCCAAAAGGTGCTCTACTCTACCACAAGGACACTGTTCAACTATGTTCCTACCAGCTCTATTGGTAATAGTCAGCAACTGGAAACAACATAGATGTCCCTCAACCAAAGAATGGATTTTTAAAAATGTGGTATATTTACACAGGGAATATATTCAGCTATTAAAAACAAAGAAATTCTGAAAATTTCAGGCAAATGGTTGGAACTAGAAAAAAAATCATTCTGAGTGAGGTTACCCAGGCCCAGAAAGACATATGGAATATACTCACTTATAAGTACAGAACACCCATCCTAAAATCCCCAGACCCAAAGAAACTAAATAACAAGGAAGGCCCAAGGGAGGATGTTTGAATCTCACTCAGAAGAGGAAAAAAAAAATAGACATCTGAAGTGGATAAAGAGAGAGAACCGGGTGGGAAAGGAGGTGGAAAGGGGAACCAGAGTGGTGATCAGTTTGAGGGTGAGCAGGAATGGGAGGAGAGAGGGCTGAGAAAGAAAAGAAAACAATGGAGGTAATGTCTCTGGGATAAACTGGAGATCCTTGACAGGCTAGGCTCCTGAGAGGATATGGAGTTGACTCTACCTGAGTCCCCTAGCAACAGGGGATCAGAAGACTGAAGTGGTCACCTCCTCTACCTAGGCAGGACTTCTGATGGAGGAAGACCAAAAAATGTTTACCCTGCCAACAAAGTGTGCAGGGGAAAAGACGGAGCAGAGATTGAGGAATGTCTAACCCAATGACTGGCCCAACCTTAGACCTACCACATCTGAGAGAGCTAACCTCTGACACTATTAAATATGCTCTGCTGTGCTTGCTGACAGGAGACTAGCATAACTGTCCTCTGAGAGGCTCCAGCCAGCACTGGATCGAAACAGATGCAGAAACCCAAAGCCAGATATTAGGCAGTGTCCTGATCTGGATGTAAAGTAAATCAATTAATTAATTAATCAAAATGTGATTATATGTGTGTATGTGTCAATGTGTATGTAAGGATGTATGCACATATGTATGTTTGTATTTACTTATGTATGTATTCATAATAGGATTTTACCTAGGTGAGAACAGTGAAGTGTGTGTGTGTGTGTGTGTGTGTGTGTGTGTGTGTGTGTGTGTGTAAAATGAAAATATATGAGGGACTATGAAAGGGGAAGAAGAGAGTTAAAGATAGGTACAGAACACACGCGCTAGTAATTGAATATGTGTCATAAAAGCAAAAGGGGTCCTTTGAGAAGAGGAAGGGTGCTAGCTATAGGGGAAAAAGGATAATGAGAAAGAAAATGGAGGGAATTTTGACTGATGAACAAAGCACAATAATATATATGTAAAAAATAAGTCACAATGGAACCAATTCTTTTTATACTAAGATGAGAAGACAATGAAATGAGAGAAGCACATGAATATGCCGTGATTATCTATACATGCATGCACACAAGCACAAAGTAAGTTGCTATCCATGTATCAACAATGAAAACAGAGAACCTTGAAACTGACATGGAGGTAGGGCGTGTCTCGGGAAAGCTCTCAGTCTTGTGCAAGGTGCAAGCAGAGCAATGTGGAGGTCTCGACTGGAAGAGGGGGGAGAATGTGGTGCCTTCCTGTTTCTAACATCCACCAGCCCCAGCAGCATCTGCTTTTCTTTATTAATATCACACACTTTTTTTGCACTAAAAGGAACACACTTTCTGTCCTACTTGACCCAAATATGCCTAGGTGTGTGACTGAATGTGCAGAAGGTCTCATCTAAATATAGCTCAATAGACATACAGCTTCTATTTCCTAGTTTAAAATCTTGACTAATATCACTTTCATGCATAACTTAAGAACACTGCTGTTCTGAATCTAACATGTTCTTCAAGAGGAATGTTCTTCCTATATTCTTGTTCTCTAGTGGACACCCTCATTTGCTTTTTCTTTCATATTAACCTGACCGTCAAATCTAATAGTGTCTCCCACAAACCTCGACTTTTAAGCCATCGTCATATTTGAGAACCCTTGACTTTTTTTAAGTTAAATTTAAATTAAATCCAGCTGGGTATTCTATAACTCAAGGCATGTCAATACCTGACTAAATTTAATATAACCGCATCTGCCACCAACTGTCAACACTTCAGTCAGCGTTAGACGCAAAATGCATGTGTTTCTAGTCCATGCAAATATCTTTCATTGCTAGCTTTCTAAATTCCTCTAGAGAACGAGGATTAAAGGGAAACGTAACTGAAAAACCTATAAAGGAATGTTTATGAAAAAATAAGAAAGCTGAATTGATGTATTTTCTAGAAAGTAGACAATTGTGGGAAATAGAAGTTGAATCAAATAATAAAAAATGATAGAAAATGTTTACGTTTATTATTGAACATCATCCTTCAAGATGGTTGGTGAATGAGGATAACAGTCAGAACAGCAAGAAAGTTAAGAATATGCAAACATGGGAGGCACTGAGATGTTAGACACCAGTATCATATGATCTAGATATTAAAGATGGATGCATTTTCTTAAAAGGAAGCCTAAAATCTTAGACAACCTAAACATCGTGTAGAGTTACACACTAGTGATAGTACATGAAATAGTTCTGATTTGATCCTTAACAGCTTTGGGGACAAGAAACTGGAATCGTGCCATTTTCTACATGAAAAAGCAAAATTTAGAAGTAGAGTCTAGTTTTTATTAATGAATGATTGACCTAGGAGTTCTCTAAATGTGTGAAGTGTAGGTTATCTACACATAGCATGACTCAAAAATGAGGTGGATCCTATCAGTGCTCCAAAACATGGAAGGGATGTGTTGAACACTTTCCAGGCTACTGCACTATACTGTCCTAGAAGATTAGTGCCAATCCAAGCAGGACCAACAATGCCTGCAGCTGTGAGCAAAGGAACTCCTCAGACATAGCAATTACCAACTCAGGTAACTGATTAAAAAAAGACAGATTCTGTTCACCTCTAATCCCTATTCCCTGTTTTATGACAAGCAC
The DNA here is from genome assembly GCA_028658305.1 of Pachyuromys duprasi. NCBI lineage: Eukaryota > Metazoa > Chordata > Mammalia > Rodentia > Muridae > Pachyuromys > Pachyuromys duprasi. The sequence goes on from CM053760.1 coordinate 1,223,837, forward strand.
AGAGAACTGGGATATCTTAGATTAAACAAACCTCAAATGCATATGTTAAAGAGAAAGCCAAGACCTCTGACTTCAAATGCTAAGATGATACAAAAGGTACAATAATGGGCAAATAAATCAAAAGAAAGTATCAACAAATGTAATAATAAATATTCATGGTAGTAATATGAAAAATTACCAATATTAAGATCTGCTTGGGAGAAAAGACCGATAAAACTGATTAAACCTTTAGCAACACTTGTCCATAACATAAAAACGAAAACACGAGTCATTATCATCATAAGCAGAAAACAAATTTTATGTGTAGATTCTCCAAGCCTAAATAAAGATAGATATTGAGCAAGTTATATTTATTATAACAAATTATAATTAATGAACATAATTAATAAAAAGGAAGGCATGAATTAGAAATAGAACAGGAGGGGTATATGGGAGAGCTTGGAGAAAAGACCAAGAAGAGAGAAATTAATTAATTATATTAATCTCAGAAACAAAAAGAAAGAAAAAAACAACAGCCAGACATTTGTCACATGCCTATAATATTAGCACCCAGAAAGAGAGCAACAAGATGGTTCAACAGATAATGGTGTCTGGTACTAGCCCTGGAAACACAAGTTTGATCCTCAAGAACTATTTGGTGGGAGGAAAAAATCAAATCTTATGAGTGTCCTTTGATTTTCACATATATGTCATGGCAGGTGTGAATCTACACACACACACAACACACATGCACACACACTCATATCAAGTAAAACAAATTTTTAAATATGCTAAGTAAAATTAAATAATAATAATGAAAATTCTAAGATATGAAATAAAAAGAAATTGAAGAAGACACTAGAGAATGAGGAGGTCCCTAATGTTTATGGATTATTAGTAAAATTAATTTCATGAAAATGGTCATCACCAAAAGAAAGCTACAGATTTACTGTAATTCCAGTCAAGCTCTCTGTTCTTCACAAAACTTGGGAGAGGGATCTTAAAATTCATATGGAAACACAAAAGACCCCAAATAGCTAAAGCATTCTTTAACCAAAAGAAAAAAAAATACAGGCATTATCCTACTGAATCTCGTTATACTGCATAGCCACAGAAAAATGGATAGACAGATAAATAGACAGACAGACAGATAGATACAGAGAGAGTTGTCTTATGAGAAAGTAAATATTATAATATAAATAATAGGATTTTATAAGAGGAGGGATACCAAAGGTGAGAATTTACACGTAAGGAGATGATACAGGGACAGGGGGGCATGAGGGATTGGAAAGAGAGTCAGCCACCAAAGGGAATATTAAAAAGTTGTGTGAAAACTTAATGTTTTTGGCTGTATTGGTGCACACTTTTAATCCCAGCACTTGGGAGGCAGAGGCAGGCAGATCATTGTGAGTTCATAGCCAATCTCGTCTACAAATCGAGTTCCAGACCAGCCAGGGCTGTTACACAGAGAAAACAGGTCTCCAAAACTAAACAATAAAAAAACCCTACTGTCTTGTAAGCAAACTGAAAATAAAAGGTGGAGGAAACTTCTTCTTGAAGCTTAGAGTTACCCACAAAGTCCCAGTTCCAGACATGGGATTACTTCTTCTGCACTGTTGGTCAGGGATGGTCTCCAATGCTCCACCAACAGTACAGGTTCTTTCTAGTCCTTTCATTTTTCCAACAGAACCAATTGATAAGACTCTAATATTAAAGACAATACTTGCCTTGGTTGTGCAATATCTATAGCTATCTATATCTATATCATCTATATCTACATCTACATCATATATCTATATCTACATCTCTATCACTATACCTATCTATTGTCCCAGAACTGAGCTGAAAGCCTCCTTCCTACTACCTAGTTATTGAAAAATGCTATTCAGGATTCCAGGAGAGAAAAGACATCAATTATCTTACCCCACTGTGATCCCTGCGAACTGTAGCACCAACCTGCCAGATGAGATGTATCCATTTGGTCAATTGTGGCACAACTGTTGTGGGGTATCTTAGTTAGAGTTTCTATTGTCTTAAAGAGATATCATGACCACAGCAACTAAAAAGGAAACCATTTTATTGAAGTTGGCTCAAGTGTTCAGAGATTTAGTTCAATATTTTCATGGTGGGAAGCATGTAGCCCAGAGGCAGCCATTGTGCTGAAGATGGAAAGTTTCTACTCTGATTAGGCAAACAGTAGAAAGAAAGAGACACTGGGCCTGGCTTGAGCATTTGAAACCCCAAAGCCCACCCCCAGTGGCACGGTTCCTCCAACAAGGTCACACATCTTAATAGTGCCAATCCCTAGCGACCGAACATTCACATCTGTGAACTTATGGAAGTCATTCCTATTCAAATCAAGGGTATTAGCAATTCCTCTCTGATAAGGTTTGAGAATCACCCCAGGTGAGTGAATCCATACCTGATGTTGGATGAAAGATTGTAAGAAGCTGAGATACTAAATAGGGCTGAAGAACTGCCATCTTCTGGATAATATACAGCCATCGTGATCACAAACTCTCAATGACTATGGACGACCTCACTGGGTGTGCAGAAAAATAGGTATGCAGTAGGCAGAAATGGAGGAATGACAGAACAATGTTATATTCTGTGAATTGCAATGCTCTATGGTCAGGCACAGAGAGAATACCAGAAATTTCAAGGTTTAGTGGGCACACGCTGCCAGTGTGCTCTAGGAGCCATAGGAAGTCATTGATGACCTAGTTCCTCCTCCTAGATTCCTTCTCAATTATTGTTCTTGTGACATGTGGAAATAGCATGAAGAATAATCAGCCTATGCATAGTTGGTGGGGAGACACCATGATTGTGTGGCGCTTTTACCATAATGAGCCTTATCCTTTGCACCCCAATGTGCTAACTCCCACAATTTTCTCAAACGTAGCAAATGTGAATGCTTATTTTACACTACTGGGAGACTATGAGATGTATCAATTTGGTGTTACTGGGAGACTATGTTAATGCCCTCCCCTTTGTAAAATCAAATAAACAAAATAATATCACATCTTCTCACATTCTGCTTATTGTTTGTGGTGCTCTCACACATTCTGAGATCCATATCAATAGCAAACATCACTTCCATGATCCAGCCAGCGGCTTAATGGGTCACAGTAGCATTTAAAGCCTTGTACCTGAAGAAAACATTTGCTTGTCCTATATGTGCAACAAAGAAAGGTACTGAGGAAACCAACACAATGTGAGATGGGTAACGCCAGCCATGGCTGCATCAAGAGCCTGCCTCTATTTGAGACAACCACACCAGGCAATAGATCAGATCAAGAGTAATACTTGTAATTGTAGGTAGAAGCAAACAAAAACCTAGCATGATTAAAAAACAGAATTCGGGAATCATTTTCCAAATTTCTTTACTAAATTACTGCTAACAGAAAAGTAAGGATCCTTTATTTAAAATGTTATTCTTCAGGGGCTACCCAGATGGCTCAGCAGTTTGGCTGATTCTGTTGCCAGCACCTGCATGGCAGTTCAAGTCCTGTAACTCCAGTTGCAAGGTATCCAGCATCCTGTTTTGGCCTTTACAGGCACCCACCATGCACAGACAAATATGCAGGTAAAATACCTATACTCAAAAAATAATTAATTTTTTTTAAAATATTACTCACCAAATAAAAGGGGAAGCATGAATTTTCATGTGTCTGTTGCCTGTCTGGGGATGAAACTGTCTTGCTAAAGCAATTTTAAAATAGAGGCTCTTTCATAATCTTTCCTCTGTGCACTGCAGTCTGTTGTCTTTTGTTCTAAGAATTCACACAAACCAATCCAATCATTTCTTTGTTGCAGGTTTGAGCCAGCTGTGTTCTTTTTATGCTAACTTTATTATTTCTTTTATTTCTGACTTTTTATAATGATTACATCATTACCTCCTTCCCTTTTTTTTCATCAACAGTCTCCAAGGTGTTCTTCTTTGTTCATTCTCAAATTCATGACAATTTTTGTTATTTATTCTTACATGCACATATGAATATGGATATACATATATGTATATATTCCCAAATCAGTATGTATATGCACACACATATATACATATATATGTAAATATGTAGGTGTTCCTAAATACAACTTGATCAGTGTATATAATATCACTTAGACATATGTGTGTGTGTGTGTGTGTGTGTGTGATTTCAGGACCTACCATCTGTTGTGATTTTCCCTGGGGAAGATGACTGCTCTCCACTCTCAGCACTTCTTAATTGCCTTCAGATCTTTGTGTAGGATTGAGCCTTGTAAGCTTTCCCCGTCTACTTTTCCATGTCTGTTGTTGTCCTTGTTCAGCTCATGTTTAGAGAGTCATGTTGGTAAGACTTTCTGGGTGTAGCTTCTGTTATTTCTAGGAGACAGGGTCTCACAGCAAACTCCCTGATCTTCTGGCTCTTAGAATCTTTTTGTCCCTGTTACATCATGTTCCCTCAACCTTGAGCATAGAAGTTATTTTGTAGATGTGTCCATGGGTACCAGGCTCCACAACTCTGCATTTTGATTGGTTGTGGCTTTCTCTATTTGTTACAAAAAGAAGTTTTCCTCATGAAGGGTAAAGACGACACTTATATGTAGGTATAAAGCAGGTAGAGTGTGTTAGGAATTCTGCTACCTGTTTTCTTACCCAATTAACATAGCAAGTACGATGCATCCTAGATAAGGCTCTCTGCATCCCAGTCCAACCTTGGAGTTGCTCACTCTAGTGTAATGAACACGGCACCAACTTACTGCAAACTCAGGCTCCTCCAGAGTCAATTCACAATGACTTAATCAGCCAGTGCTGCCAAATCTGATACCTTTCATATCCTAGATGCAAACTTGAAAAAAATGAGTTTAATAAAACCTGTAATTTATACTTCCGTTGTGTATTATTGACATGGCTACTTAATCCTTCAATTATTTTTAAAGTGATTCATTTGGGTACTATAGGATAATGCAAACCCAGCAAACAGGTGGTTTTCCTGCCACAGGGGCAGGGGTGACCTGTGCTCTTAATTGCTGAGCCGTGCTTGCATCCCTCAATTCATGATCTTAAAATAGATATCTCCTTTAAAATAAAATATTCTCTTATTCTCTAACATTGTTGCTCATTCCTTTAATCACAGGATTCACAAGGCTTAGGTCGATATACTATTATCAGTTCTAGGTTAGCCTGGGCTACAGAAGTGGTTCCAGACAAGGCTGGACTGTGGAAAATATACAAGTTTCTCAAATTTAGTAAATTAACACACATGCACACGTACACACCAGTATGGGCAGAAATATAAAATAAGTGAAACTGTGGTAAATTCAGCACCAAAAGAGATAAATAATAGATAAAAACCTTAATTGTAGGAGTTGCTATTATAGAAAACATCTAGTAAGTTAAAACAAAAACCAAACCAATCAACTTTTTACTGCTTAAAGGTAAGCTTTATCTCCAATGATATGTTTATGACATAAAATGTCTAAAACTGGAAACGTTAAACATCTTTAGGGAGGCTTATAAAATCACTTATTTTAAAACCAAATGAAGACATCGTACTAAAAACTACACAGGTTAAAACAAACTACATAATTCTTCTGTGAGCACTAAAAGTGAAACACAGTGGGGATTTCTTTCCTTATAAAACTTGTCACCCCATAACTACAGACACTGAGGAAATCCAAACAATCATTAGGTCTTACTACCAAAGCCTATATGCCACAAAATTTGAAAATCTCAATGAAATGGACAATTTTCTTGAGAGATTCCACCTACCTAAATTAAGCCAAGATCAGATA
>CM053760.1:1230090-1248292 GCA_028658305.1 Pachyuromys duprasi
TAGTACCTTCTGTAGGGCTGGGTTGCTGTGCAGATATTACATGAATTTTGTTTTGTCATGGAAAATTTTGTTTTCTCCATCTATGTTGATTGAAAGCTTTGCTGGGTATAGTAGTTTTGGTTGGCATCTGTGTTCCCTTAAAGACTGTATGACTTCTGCCCAGGCCCTTCTGGCTTTCATAGTTTCTGATGAGAAGTCTGATGTGGGTCTGATAGGTCTACCTTCATATGTTACTTGGCCCTTTTCCCTTGCTGCCTTTAATATTTTTTCTTTGTTTTGTAGGTTCAGTGTTTTGACTATGATGTGACGAGAGGTATTTCTTTTCTGATCTAGTCTATTTGGTGTTCTGTAGTCTTCTTGTATGTTGATGGACATTTCTTTTTTTAAGTTGGGAAAATTTTCTTTTATGATTTTCTTAAAAATATTTTCCCTTCCTTGGAGCCTTGGAGTCTTCTTTTTCATCTAGTCCAATTATTCTTAGGTTTCGTCTTTTCATGGCATCCTTGATTTCTTGGGTGTTTTGTGATTGGGACTTTTCTGATTTTATTTTTTCCTTGAGTGAGGAATTCATTTCAGCCAGCGTATCTTCAGCTCCTGATATTGTCTCTTCCATGTCTTGTATTCTATCAGTGATGCTTACCTTTGTGGTTCCTGATCTTTTCTCTAAGTTCGCCAGTTCCAGGTTCTTCTCCCTTTGTGTCTTCTTTATAGATTCTAATTTTGTTTTCATGCTTTGTATAGTTTCCTTCATCTGATTGACTGTGTCTCCTATTTTGGTTGTTTCCTCTCTGTATGTCTTTAATTGTTCCTCTATGTGGGCAGTTAAATTCTTCTCCATTTCTTTGAGGGCCTTGTTCATTTCCTCTTTTTGTCTCTCTTTTTGTTCCTCTAATATCTGCATGATCAAAGCTTTAATATAATTTTCCTGTGTCTCCACTCAATTAAAATCTCCATTGCTTTTGGGTGTTTCTGGTAGGGCCATGTTGTCCTGATATTTGTTGGGTGAGTTTTTTCGCTGATTTCTGGGCATTTGTTTATATATAATGCAGGAGCTGTTTGTGCTTTAAGGCTGAACTTCAGACTGTAACTGTCAATATCTTGTGTCAGGAGTATTCTTCAAAAAGATCAGGGAGTTCCAGTGGTTTGATAGTGTGTGTTGTGCCTCAGTTTAACTCTGTTGTGGGCTCTGTGTGCCTGGCTTCATGCTCTGTGCTAGAAGCTGTGAGCACCACAGGCTGGTCACCCCTCTGGTCTGGAGGCTTGGCTCCTCACTCTGTGCTAGAGGCTGAGTGTCCTGGTTTGAGATGTCAGCTGGGGTCTCCGTGCTCCGACCTGGGCTTGCTGCTAAGGGCTCTCCCCTGGACAGGAGACTTGGCTTTCCCTTCTGGGCCAGGGGCTGTGTACTGCAGTCTGAGATGGTATTTGTGGGCACACATGCACGGTCTGGAGTGGTTGCAAGCATTGCCAAGCAGTGTGTGCCCACTGTATGCAGGCAGGTCTGAGATGGTATCCAGGGCCTTCTCAGTCTGGTCCGTGGACACACACGGACTGAGGTGGTTGCTGGAGGAGCCCAGCAGTGTTTGCCCGCAGTATGCAGGCTGGCTGAAAAGGTCCCCTAGGCCCTTTCAGTCTGGCCCGTGTACACACACAGAGACTGAGGTGTCTGACAGATTCGAAAGAGGGTCTATGATGGGCTAGTGCCCCCTAGATGAACTGCACTCCTCAAGGAGGCATAAGAAGACCCCTGGTTAATTATGATGGAAGGTTGAGATGAAAGAGCTGTGCAATTGAAATTCTGCAGCTAATAAAAGGGAGGAGACGGAACTGCAGCACACGGGGCAAGGAGGTTCATTAGTCAAACTGAGGTCTTTGTGGTGCTTCTCCACTGAAATGGGGCCAGCAGATGTGCTCTGCTGATAACTCACACATGACTTTAGCTGTGTATTCCTTCCAACCCAATCAACTGCAGGCTCGTTCTTTTGCTTTTCAGTCATGAGCTGAGTTTTCATTCTTTATTCTTATATTCCTCGTTTCCTTTTGAAACTTTTACAAATGAAGGCCCCATCGGTGAAACAACTGGATAAAAGTTTACCATAGATAGTCGATTGTTTGTCTCAGTTCTACAAAGGCTAACTGTAACTGAAATTTAGCAAATAAAATATTGGCTAATTATCAAGAAAAATGGAGAACTGAACAAAATGTTAAGACCCTGATTAGTGGTATAGAATATGTTAGTAAGTAAACATTTTAACATGCTGATCAAGATACCTCAACTCAAAGACAGCAAATCCTATCCCACTTCACAGAAGTAATTCTCAAATTCAAATCCACCCTTAGTAGAATTTTAGGGGGAATTTATGAAATTGCTAGTTTTAAGAAATATAAAAATCCACAAACATCAAAGACAAGGAGGTAAACATAAAAATAAATTGATGAGCCATCCTGCTACAGTCCAAAGCTTCTATGATAATCAAGTAAGGTAATACATCTAAACAAACATCTTTTGTTAGTTACTGAACAAAAGATGACCAAAGATCAACTTAGATGTTTCCATGGAAATGCAGTAAATGAGAACTCACATTCTAAATCACTGTGTGGGGAAAGTGGATTATTTAGCAACTGTTGACTTCCAGCTCATTATGTAAAACTGAATCTCTAACCCAGAGCACAAACCAATTAAGCCTCTCAGCCAGTCCAAAACTTTCATGCAAAATAGGAAACTACAAAATGAAGAAGAAATATGAAAGAATTTACTTCTCAGTGGAAGATCATTTTAAATTCAAGTGCATCAAAATCAAAGCTTATTCTTCATAAGCCATTTGTAGGGTTAAGAGCATGCTAAGCCCAAACCAAAATGTTTCTGAAACCCACAAGATTACTGATGGAATGTAAGAAATAGTAGGTCAAGAAGGACTAACAGACCTTTCCTTGAGGCAGTCAGAAGGTGTTCCTCTGGGAAGGGCCACCCTACATCCAAAGAGAAGCAGCTTGCTCCAAGCACGAAAGCAATGAGGAGACTTGATCTGGATGAGCTTTCCCCAGCTCAAAGTCAGCTCACACTTTCCATCTTACTACAGTGTTCCATTATTGTTCTCCTCTTCAGCAGACCTGGGTTTGCTTTAAATAAAAACCTCACAGTTTCCTGTCTCTTAGTATGAAGTCTCCTATGTCATCAAAAACTCACATTAAAAAAAAATTGTTTCTCACTTTTCAATGTGTCTTATTTTGCAAGAATATTTTTTCCTTTAAACATCATATATAGAATAAACATGTGGCAAGTACTATTGAAGGCCTTCAGAACTGTATTAATATACTATAACTATCCATATATCTAAAATATTTATTTATTTATGAATATGATATAAATGAAAAAATAAAATCCTCACTAGATAGTATTTAAGAAATGAGTGAATTGTGTTTCTTATTCTCAAGTCTCTTCCACTACATGTATCAAAATAACTGAATATTTTCCTTTATGAATAGAGCATGGGTATGCTTACTGCTCAAAAAAAAAAAAACATACTGTTTTGTATTTGGCAAAATCCTGAAAAAAATTCAAGTCTCATGAAATATATAATAAAAATCTTGAGACAAAGACAGAGGTATTGAAAATTAAAGAATGTAATTTGAAATACCAAAATCTCCTAATATGTGGACCACTTCTAAGATTAAATTGGTATGTAGCAAGAATTAAATATTCTAGAATATATTTAATGAGAGTTCCCAGTAATATTTAATATCACTTTTAGCATGCACCAATATCTACAGATGTAATTTATATTTTCTTCTACCCTTAGAAGTCAGCGACCCCCTCATTATTGAAAACTACAAGAAAGCAATTAACATGGGAATCAAAAGTTGAGTGTGTAGAACAGCTTAACCTTTGCACTGCAGGAAAGAAATGTGGCTTTTCATTATTTCCTATTGCATAGAAGACAATGATTACAGGCACTTCAAGAAAAAGTGATAAATCAATGTATAAACATTTTGCTACTTCCAGGCACACTGGCAAGGATGCTTTTATCTTTTGTCATGTTGTTCTTAGCTTAAAGCATTTTTCATATTTGAACAGAAATCTTGACAGCTGATATTTTCTTCTTCTTACTTCTACTTCAACTGCTAATTGCATATTTACAATCCTTCAATCAAGAGAAAAAAAGAAAAAGATTAGAAACACTTTCTGTCAACAAAACTATGTCTATGTACTATAATCAAACATCTACTCATTAAATATAGAGAACTTCATGGCATCAATAATAAGTGTTATAAAGGGCACAAAGATATTATTAATTCTGAAAGAATGCAAGGCCTGGAAAAACAATAAGTCATTTTGACAGTTGCTATGAAGACTATTACCAAATGTTATGTTTACTTGACTAGACTCAATTTATAAAACAAGACTTACAAAAAAATCTGCTGTATAATCAATTGAGATGTGCTATTATAAATAACTGCTAATGGACTGAAGCGCTGCTTCCCTTCCTAATGACTGAATTAAAGCTGTATTGTTGTTTTTTTTTTAAGAATTGGGATAATTACTAGTGTGGGCAGTTTGTGCTCATTTAAAAAGTAACCTTAAATCAATGCAATAAAATTGTAGAGCAGATTTAATGAAAACTTAATGTTTCCTTTTTAAAGTTGAATTAAGTTGAAGAGGCAAGTCTATTTAAATATAGTATGTGATTACCTTCTCAGAAGGAATTCACAAAGGTATTTGTTTATCATGCAAGTTAAGGAACAGGAGCAGTTTCAAATCCCAAACCATATTATTCAATAAATCACTCTGTACATCTCATGTAAAAATTCAATTCAGAAACCTCAAAAATAATATTTTATATTTGATTTGATTTTGTTTAGTTAAAAATATTTAGAGCATTTTATAATGTAAAGAATATAAGTTTTTAAAGGGTAGAATGAACTATCATCAGGGGAGTCTTGTTATTTTTAATTTTATGCTTAGTTTTAACAAATTTACATGGAATGTAGGTTCCAGTAACATCACTGGCTTTAAACGATATACATTAGTTAGTCTTGCAGTTAGGCTACAGAGACTTGTTTGTGCAATAATAACTAGTCGGAGATGTTAGGTAATAATGAACCAGAATTGCTCTGAAAATACAGGCTTAATTTGTGGTCTTATGATTTATTGCTTAAAAAATCTTTTGTAATATTTATATGCATCGTCTTCATTGTATAAATGCATATATATGTCTGTGGTTTAGTATGTGAATATTATTACAGATAAAAGAGAGACATCCAGACAAGAGTCTGGAAGGAGAGTGGAATATCTGAGTTTGGGTCCTGGAATGTCTTATCTAAACAAATGCACAGGCACACATGCAAGGCAGAATTGAAAACAGGAGAGGAAGTTTCAAACCCACGTACAATACTTAAACCAAACTCCATGACCAAGATTTCCTATCAGCCGAACTCAAATGGTAAAGAAGTATCACAAACAGCCAACAAAGGGGTTGGATGTGTTGTGATATAGAGGAAGGCAGAAACCTTTAATAGAATGTATTGTTTATGTGACCTGAGATCAGCAGAACATCAGGGACAAACAGTTACTACCAGGATACAGCAAGTCTAGCACTGAACATCTGGGACAGAAACAGGCTTTGGCTACATTGTTTTTGGAAAGTGTGAAGTGCTTGCTTGGATTCTAAATAGTACAGAGCAGCCAAACAGAAAAGCCTAAGAGCAAGCAGCATTGTTCCTTTATAAGTATGGACACCGGCAGAGAGAGACACCTCAAAATGCAGCCCAAATCAAACAAGATGAAGGGAAGGAAATAAGAGAAAGCACTGTAGCTAAAGTAAGGAAACAGAGCTAAGAAACACCAGGAAGCAATTAGCTATTTTTTCATTTTATTGTTAAAGAGCTATCTGGGAAATAACTGATTTTTTCACACAGAAAAAGAAAAGAAAAACCTCTCATTTTAACAAAACTGCTGATATTCGAGACACATAAAGAAGAAATAAACAGAAACATAAAGGCACGTAAGGGGAAATGAACAAAACAATAAAGGCTATCATGGACAGACAAGAATCTACATTCAAGCAGGTGATGGAAATGGTGAAACACGTGAAAACAGAATCAATAAAGAAAACACAAACAAAGAAAACCTGGAGTTGGAGGACTTAGACAAGAGATCAGGAACCACAAAGGTAAGCATCACCAACAGAATATAAGAGATGGAAGAGAGAATCTCAAACGCTGAAGATACAATGGCAGAAACTTATACATCTGGGTTGGCATCCGTGCTTTCTTAGTGTCTGCATGACATGTGTCCAGCCCATTCTGACTTTCATAGTCTCTGTTGAGAAGTCAGATGTAATTCTGATAGGTTTGCCTTTATATGTGACTCGGCTTTTTTTCCCTGTGGCTTTTAATATTCTTTCTTTGTTCTGTACATTTAATGTTTGATTATTATGTGACAGAAGGTTTTCTTTTCCAGTTCGATCTATTTGGTGTTTTGTAGGCTTCTTGTGTGCTTATATGCATTTCTTTCTTTAGGTTGGGGAAGTTTTCTTCTATGATCTTATTGAAAATATTTTCTGCACCTATGAGTTTGGAGTCTTCTGCTATTCCTATTATTCTTAGGTTAAACGTCTTTTCATATTGTCCCAGATTTCTTGGATGTTTTATGTCAGGAACTTTTTAGCTTTAATATTTTCTTTGACTGATGTATTAACGTCTTCAATCGTAGTTTCTACATCTGAGATACTCTCTTCCATTTCTTGTATTCTGTTACTGATGTTTGTGTCTGCAGTTCCTGCTTTTTCCCTAGCTTTTCCATCTCTAGGATAACCGCAAATTGTGTTTCTTTATTGCTTCCATTTCCGTTAGGTCTTGGACACTTTTATTCATTTCCTTCTCCCATTTTCTTATATTTCTTTGAGGTATTTATTCAATTCATTCACCTGTTTAGTTGTCTTTTCCTGCATTTCTTTAAGGTATTTATTTTCTTCATTTTAAGGCCTCTATCATTTAGATTTAAGATTGTTTTATTGTGCTTCCAGTGTGATAGACTCCTCAAGGCTTGCTCTGATAAGATAGCTGGTGTTTGGTGGTGTCATATGACCCTGGATTTTGTTGCTGGTGTTCTTGTGTTGACCTCTAGCCATTTGGTTGACTCTGTTATTAGCAGGCATGGTGGTCTCTGATGGTAATAGGTCTCTGAGGTTGTAGGTAGAGCTCCTGGTTCCAGATGCCTCAGCACTCTGGTTTCCTGCTGCTCCCTGCTCCCTGCTAGTCTCTGGTTCCTCAGATTGGGATGTATTCCCAGAAAACGGCACAGGCCAGAGCACTGCTGCTCCCTAATCTGTGCTGGTCTCAGGGACCACAGAAGGAGTGGGGCAACTGATAACTTTTACAGCATAAATTAATGCAGTGACTTCCTTCTAAAGAGTACATACAGTTTAAAATGGAAAAAAAATCTTTGCAGTGGAATAACATGCCAACTACCTTAGGCAGAAGAAGTTCAACACTATTTGTGGTTCATCATGATGGTAGAATGTACCCTGGGCATGACAAAAATGAGAAAGGCATTTTAGTTCTGTAGACTTTCTGCTAAACACCCATCGGCCACAATAAAAATGATAAAGTACAAGAAAAGTCCTGATTGATAGACTTGCTGCTAATATTAGTCATGCATATCTCAAAACTACCAATGTCATTTAAAGCTAAGAAATTAAAAGCTAATTATGACGGGTGTGTCACACTAATATAAAATGATAAACAGGACATACTGACTAAAATTGTACATGGGAATTCACTGTGCTCATCTCACAAAATTACTGTCAAACTAACCATATTTTAAAAGAAAATATTTGACTCTTAAAATGTCTAAACCAAATTGCCTTGAGAAAGTCCACGAAAACTAAATTTAAATGTCACTGATAAGTGGGAGTGCTTGAGATCAAATTCTTCACACACACACACATATATATATCAAACAATTAAAAAAAGAAAAAATTCTTTACAAAGTTAGTGCAAGACTAAAGAATAAGCACCAGATTCCTTCCTTCAAACTTACGGTAAAATAAGATCAAAGTGAATATATAAAAGCATAAAAATTAATAGTATAAAAGAAAAACATGAGCCAGATTTAGAAAAACTCAAAATAATCTCTGATAACTTGAAAGAGAACTAATTGTGTAAGAAAAGGATATCTTATCAGAAATTAAACTTATAAATATAATTCTACAAATAATTGGTAACATAGGTAAAGAAAGAAAAGCAAAAATAAATAAATAGATAGATAGATAGGAAAATAAATAAATAAATAAAAATAAAAAATAAGTAACTAATGTCCGGGGAAAAGTGGGGATAAAAAGAGAGGGGAGAATATGACTAATAAATAATCAAAGAGAAAAAAATTGTAGCTTTTGAAAACAATAAAGAAGAAAAATGACCAAACCATAAACACTAGAAGTCCAAATAAGTAAATTTTCCTAAAACAGAAAAGTAAAAACAAACCACATGATGAAATATTGAAGTACTTACCTAGCAATATTGAGAAGCATGAGAAGTGAACACTGAGTCAGATTTCATGCAATTATAGGCATGTAAAAGAAAATCTTTAGGTTACTAACAAAACTACTGACTAAAAAAATCAGTTAGGTATGCTGGCAGATGTCTATGACCAGAGATCTAAAAAATAGAGACAGGAAGGAAGGAAGAAACGAAGGAACAGAAGCAAAAATATATACTTTTTATATAATTTATAATATATGATATGAAATATGTTATAAAATAGTATATTATATATGATAATATGTAATCAATCAGTTCAGACACTTAGATTGTGTGTTTTATTGTTTATTATAGCTTACTGTATAATAAAGTATTATAGCTTACTATATAATAAAGTATAATAAAGTAATGGATGAGATTGAACAGAAAACGGTGAGATCTTTAAGAACTCAGTAAAACTTGCAGAGTCCATTTCATGGGGCTGCTAGGAAATGAAATAATACATACAAAACATTTAGAGAAATGTCTTATATCTCGTAAAGACTCAATAACTGTTGCCTTTAAGCATTAAAAAATAAACACACACATAACTTGGGTAAAAAAATCAACAAAAAGAAATCTGAATAATAATTTTTAGAAAAAAAATCTTGATTTTCCATACTTTTAACTTTTAGCTAAGAAAAAAAAATCTCAGGCACTAAGATCAACAAATTGGACCTCACAAAACCAAAAATCTCCACAGTAATGAACATTATCATTCAAACAAACTGGTAGCCTACAGAACGGGAAAAACTACACATACAATACAGGGCTAATATCCAAAATATATAACTCAAGAAACTAGATATAAAGAAAACAAATACCTAATTTAAAAATAGAGAACAGATGTAAACAAAGAATTCCCAATAGAAGAAACTCAAATGGCTGAGAAGCACTTAAAGAAATGTTCAAGAACCTTAGTCACCAGGAAAATGAAAATCAAAACTACTTTGAGATTCCATCTTACACCTGTCAAAGTGGGTAAGATCACAAAAGCAGTGATAACTCAGGCTGGTAAAGATGTAGGATAGGAGAACACTTGTCCATTGCTGATGGAAGTGCAGACTTTTGTAGCCACTAAGGAACAAACTACTCAACAATAACAATGTAGCAATAAAAATGACTCCCAATGACATTTTTTTTACTCATAGATCAGTGCCTTGCTCAGCCATCAGCAGAAAAGTTTCCTCTTGCAACAGATGGGAAAGAACACAAAGACCTCCAGCTAAATATTATGCAAAGAGTGAAATATCTAAATAGTATGTCTCCATCAAATCCTCCCTCAGGGCTCAGGGAATGCCACAGAAGAGAAGACAGAAAGACTGTATGAACCATAGCAGATAGAGGACACCAAGAAAACAAGTCCCTTTAAACCAGCATGATAAGCACACATGTGAACTCAGAGACTGAGGAAGCATGCCCAGAGCCTGCAAAGGGGGTCTACATCAGATGGGTCATAGAGCTGAAGGGAGAAGTGGACATCTGACCCTATCTCTAAACCAGAAACAATCTCTATTTGATAGTGAATTGTAAATGAAAATTTAATTTTCTTCATGGGGTCTCACTTGGGAAACAGTAGGTTGGCTTAATGGTTGGCTGCATGCCCAATAAAATGGCCAACAGAAAACAAACTCCATGGCATCTTTGGTGACTCCTTGTCTAACAATACTTTTTTCTAACAAGGCTTTTCTTCCTCTTTTTTTTTTTTATAAATCTGAATAATACGGTAAAAGGTCACTCTTTCTCTTACCTTTACAACTGGAAATCCTAGAAAACATAACTAAGCAAATTATAGAGTAAAAAAAAATAAAAAAGCAACTAACAGCAAGCATAGATTCCTAGTTAGGGTTACATTTCTATGATGACACCATGAGCAAAACAACTTGGGGAGGAAAGGGTTTGTTTGGCTCATACTTCCATTCACTGTTCATCATCAGAATAAGTAATGACAGAAACTCAAAAAGTACGGGATATGGAAGCAGGAGATGATTCAGAGGCCACAGAGGAGTGCTGCTTACTGACTTGCTCCTCCTCACTTTCTCAGCCTGTTTTTTTTAATTATTTTTAATGTTGAAGATATACTAATATACTACTTATACTAATTTACAAATTCCAGTGCACTCATAGGAGTGTTCCTGTACAGGTGACTAACTGATCTTTTTGAACTGTCTTAAAAGGATTATTGCTCCTTGAAACAGTTTTAGATAGTTGTCAAAAATGACCTTTAGGAAGGAGAAAGTATAATCAGAATGTTGTGTGAGAAAAGAACCTGTTTTCAATAAAAAGAAAAATGATGAGAAAAATATTAACCGATGCAAAGCCCAATAGCACTGGAATTCTCCCCCATAATAACTTCTAACACTGACGACTGGAACGATGGGCCTCTATTACCTGTTGAGAAATGAGGCTTGATTCATATCTTTAGAAGCAGAAGCTCAGGTGACATTCTGCATGCTTTCATATAAAACTCAGGACTACCAGCGAGGGGCTGGTGCTATGCACAAATGGGCTGGGCCATTTCCCCATCAATCACTAATTTAAAAAATGCCTTAGGATTGCCTACAACCCAGTCTTATGGGGGCATTTTCTTAATTGAGTTCCCCTCCTCTTAAATGAGTTTAGCTTCTGTCAAGTTCATATAAGACTATCTGACACACATATAAAGAATGGAATAAAAGGCTAAAGCTAAACCCATGTAACACTGAGTTGCTTTGAGGTTCTTTTATTCCTTCCCATTCTTTACCCCAGGACAAGATGGAATGTTAGAAGCAGATTACAGGCAGTAGTACCAAGAAAAGCTCTTTTTGGCCAGAAGACAATGAAGAAAGGAAGGCCTGCATAACAGTGTAATAACAGACTACCATTTCTTTCTTTTTTTTTTTTTTATTTCTTCTCTCTCCCATGCCTACTTCTGTACAAGGTCTGTCATAAGGCAAACTCACCCAAGAGTGGCGGTGAAAGCAGTTCTGGGACACTTATGCGGTTGAGAAGATAAGAATCTAGCGAGCATAAGGTGTGAGAAAAACGCAGCAGTACAGGTCAAATCCAGATTCCATATGGACACAAAATATACGGACCTAACACTTCACAGGCTTTGAAACCTAGGGGGCATCAGAACCAAAGCCCGTAACTTCGGTTCTGAAACTAACTGGATTGACTGCACACAAACAAGAAAACAACCGTTCTACTCAGGATTCTAACAGAACCTTGACTCTGTGATACATTTTAAACAACCAGGCTAGACTCCAAGTCTACTCACCAACAAAAAGCCAGTGAAAGATCGGCAAATATTTTTTAGATGCTGCTTTTTTATTTTTACTTTTTATTAATTACACTTTATTCACTTTGTATCCCCCCATAAACCCCTCTCTCCTCCCCTCCCAATCCCACCTTCCCTCCCTTTTCTCCACACATGCCCCTCCCCAAGTCTTCTGATAGGAGAGGTCTTCCTCTCTTTCCTTCTGATCCTAGTTTATCAGCTTTCATCAGGAGTGGTTGCATTGTCTTCCTCTGTAGCCTGGTAATGCTGCTCCCCCATCATGGTGAGGTGATCAAAGAGCAGGCCAATCAGTTCATGTCAGAGGTAGTCCCTGTTCCCATTATTATGGAACCCACTTGGATACTGAATTGTCATGGGCGACACCTGTTCAAGGGTTCTAGGTTTTCTCCATGCATGGTACTTGGTTGGAGTATGAGTCTCAGGAAAGACCCCTGTGCTCATATTTTTGGTTCTGTTGCTCTCCTTGTGGAGCTCCTGTCCCCTCCCTGTATTACTATTTCCCACATCTTTTGTAAGATTCCCTGCACTCTGCCCAACAGCTGGCCATAAGTCTCAGCATTTGCTTTGATATTGTGCAGGGCAGAGCCTTTCAGGGGCCTCTGTGACAAGCTCCTAGCTTATTTCCTGTTTTCTTCTCCTGATTTCAATCTGCTTTGCCTTTCTGGCTGAGGATTGAGCATTTTAGCCAAAGCCTTCCTCTTGATTAGTTTCTTTAGGTGTACAGATTTTAGTAGGTTTATCCTATTTTTATGTCTGTCTGAGTGAGTATATACCATGTGTGCCTTTCTGTTTCTGGGATAGCTCACTCAGGATGTTCTTTTCCAGTTCCCACCATTTACCTGTAAATTTCATGATATCCTTGTTTTTTATTGCTGAGTAATACTCCATTGTGTAGATGTACCACAATTTCTGAATCCATTCCTTAGTTGAGGGGCATCTGGGTTGTTTCAAGTTTCTGGCTATTACAAATAAAGCTGCTACAAACACGGTTGAGTAAATGTCCTTATTGTGTACATGAGCCTCTTTTGGATATATGCCTAGGAGAGGTATAGCTGGATCTCGAGGAAGCACTATTCCTAGTTGTCTGAGGAAGCACCAGATTGATTTCCGGAGTGGTTGTACAAGTTTACATTCCCACCAGCAGTGGAGGAGGGTTCCCTTTTCGCCACATCCTCTCCAGCATGTGTTATCACTTGAGTTTTGATTTTGGCCATTCTGATGGATGTACGGTGAAATCTCAGGGTCAGTTTGATTTGCATTTCCCTGATGGATAATGACATTGAGGATTTCTTTAAGTGTTTCTCTGTCATTCGATATTCCTCTATCAAGAATTCTCTGTTTAGCTCTGTTCCCCCTTTTTAAATTGGATTACTTGATTTGTTGCTTTTCAACTTCTGTAGTTCTTTATACACACTGGATATTAGCCCTCTGTCAGATAAAGGGTTGGTAAAGATTCTTTCCCAATCTGTAGGCAGTCATTTTGTATAACAAGAAACCCAGAATTGTTAAAACAATGCTCTACAATAAAAGATTTTCTGGAGTTATCTCCATCCCTGATCTCAAGCTGTACTATAGAGCAACAGTAATTAAAACTGCATGGCACTTGCATAGAAACAATATGGTGGATCAATGGCACCGAATAGAAGTCCCAGAAATAAACCCACACACTTATGGACACTTGATTTTGGACAAAGATGCCAAAACCATACAATGGAAAAAAGATAGCATCTTCAATAGATGGTGCTAGTCTAACTGGATATCTACATGTAGAAAAATGCAAATAGATCCCTGCACAAAACTAAAGTCCAAGTAGATCAAAGACATAAAACCAGACACATTAAACCAGTTAGAAGAAAAAGTGGGGAAGAGCGTTGAACTCATTTGTACAGGAGTCTACTTTCTGAACAGAACACCAACAGCACAGGCTCTAAGAGCAACAATCAACAAATGGGACCTCATGAAACTGCTCAGCAACTTTTTATGGAAGAGACAATCCACAGATGTTAGGTCTGTCTCAGACCCTGGAGTTATTATGTGATACTGAAGTTATTATATCCTCAGCCCATGAGTATGGGTGATGACTGAGGAGACCCCAGGGAACACTTACCTCAGAACACACAAAAGAAATAGAAGGAAGCCTCAGAATCTGTATGTTGTGGAGTGACATCCGTTCAAAGAGTAAAGCAGGCTTCATGTCAAGCACAAGCAGAACCAGCCCTGTCAGAAGCAGGAGCCAGTTCAAAGACTGACAGCAAGCAACAGAGAGCTAAATCAAGACAATGGCAACTCCATATGGGTAGGGCTGATTTGTATCATTTGATTTTCTTTCTCTCACTTGCTCCCTAGGCCTGTAGTGGTTTTGAAAGAGCACCCTGCATATCCAGTGGCAGACTCCAGAAAGTTGTTTGCTGGGAATGTCAAGTTCTAAGCTCTGTAGTGACTCCATGAAGAAGCAATTGTAAGGCACCTATACTTGATTCAACTTGCTCTGAAAACAGACAGAGCAGAAAAGCAATGGCTACTCCTTTAAAATATTCTAAGGTAAGTAATTCTTACCTTAGCTGTTTCACAATACATGACACTAAGACATACAATAGAATGCCTAAAGCCCACAAGGAAACAGTAAGGGAACCGAGTTTTGGGAAATCAGGTGTTCCTGAATATAGAAGAATTTAGACTATAATATGCATGTCATATAGGAAATGAGAGGAAAATACCGAACTTTTTCTTTTAGCAGAATTCTATGCTCATTGTGAGCAGGAAATGGACATTACAAGCAGCCTACAACTCTATCCACAAAACAGCCAATCTTCAAAGCCCTAAAAAACTCCTCCTTCTCCTCTCTCTCTCCTTTCTGTTCCTTTACTTCTCTTTGTGTGTATGCCTCCATCTCTCTCTCCTTCCTACAGTCATATATTCAGAAATGCATTCCTTAAAGGCTAAGAATACAGAAATTAACATTTTTGATCAGTTATGGCTCTCTGTAAAACTGTAATAGTCCCAATATTTGGGGAAAAATTGGTTAGTCATGAGAGCTACACTTATATATGGGTATAGAAGAAATATTTATGATACAGTTAAAATGATACTGGTTTATGAAAGTACTAGTAATAACAGAGTGTCTACAGTCTCTCTAGGCATCAGGAGTTGGCTAACTTTATAATACAACATATGAAATCCCTCCCACTGAGGAGGTCTTAAATCCAGCTAGTCAGCTGTTGGTTACCCACAAGATAAAAAGTGCCACTATTGTACTACAGAGGATATTTTGGGGCCAGTCATTGTTGTGGCTCATAGGCTTTGCTGCTGGGTAGGACTACCCTGGAAGTTTCTGTAACACATTCCAATACTAAAACAGTTACTTCTCAGAGAGGAGGCCTCCAAGGCAGGTCAGCTAGACTCTCTTAAGTACTGGGTCTAAAGTACGCAGTGTGTTCAGCAACAGAATTCACATTCAAGTTTTAGGGAAAAGGGGAAATAACAACATCTTACATGATTTGGGGGAGTCTCTTGGGCTCCCCTGAGCATCAGTTCAAAGGGAGGTGTTGCTAAATTCCCTCCCCTGGGGGAGACAGAAATAAAATCTACCCCTTTTTCTAAGGTCCCAATGACAAACTGAGGTCTGGGTCAACAAGCTTAAACAGAGTGACCAATGAGTTTATGAGTTTTACTTGCAGAGCCATGAGTGAGAGGTTAAGAGGAGAAACTTAGATTACCTTAAAACTATCATACTGGAAGGTTTACATTCAACAGGGTTGATGGTCTTCCCATTGCTTACATAATGAGCCTCATCCCTTCATCTTTCCCTACCACTATTATCTAGACTCTCTCCAAAGACCATATGAAATTAGGGTAAACTGCATTCAACTGATTGTGAGAGGTAGATGAATACTTAGGTCAAACTCTCATTGCCCTCCAAGCTTCATCCTTTTAGAAGGGAACATAAATAGCCAACAGACCCATCTGTGATGGCCTTTTGTGAGCAGGCAGGATTAGTAGAAATTTCTGAAGGTGGAAATAGTTTGGCCATGAGGAGCACTCTACAGTGCAGGAGGATTCTCATAGCTGGCACCGGTGTCTTATTAGATGGTCTGTGGCTCTCAGAGAGAGCATTGTTGTTTCATATGACATAGCTATATACATGTGTCATATTAAATTTAATATATGTTAAAGTAACCCTATAAAATGTTATGTTTCCCTGTGGCTTTTTCAAATGCTAGTAGGCGTTTCCCCCTCCTCTATGTTATGCTCCCTAATCCTCCACAGTTATGCCCTCTTTTCCTATGCCTTTCTTCATATAATCTGTTTTTTCTCCCCCCTTTCTAGAGCTTTGTCCCTTCACCCCATGGTCTCTTTCTACTTTCCTGTCTTCTTCACTTACTACAGATTATGTTCTCAAGTCTAAAGATTCAGATCTAAGACATAACAAAAAAATAGAAAGTGATGTTTCTTTTTCTGGGTCTGGGTTATCTCACTTACTATAATGCTTTTCTGTCCCATCCATTTTTTTTTTCGCAAATTTCATGATTTCAATTTTTTTTTCACAACTGAACAGAATACTTCTGTGAATATGCACCACTTGTACACTGTCTGTTCCTCAGTTGAAGGACATTTAGGTTGTTTCCATTTTCAGAGTCCTTCAAATCACCAAAATGCAACTAAGATGTGAGTATGGGGTACCAGCCTTATTGATATATCTATGATATAATCTCCACAACAGAGGCTGAGGGGAAATCATGGAAGACAAAGTGAAAAGATTCTGAGACCCAGAGGATGAGGACATCTGGAGCTACCTTGTTTCTTCTGGACATGTCACAGGTCATGCACATGAATATTGTTGCCTAAATACAACCTACATAATGACAATGCCAAATGACACGCCAGCATAGGCACTTAAATGGGCCCAGTATCTTATATATGTACTATGTATATATGTGCGAAAGAAAGTTTATGTGGTGGTGTATGTATGTATGTAATAGTGATAATTAAAGAAGGAAAGTCATGAATTTGAGAGGGATTAGGGGGTATGGAAGAGCTGGAGAGAGAGGAGAAGGTATAGAAATGATGTAACTATGGTACTCATGTATGAAATCCTTTAAATTTTAAATTAAAAAGGATTTCTGAAAAATCTTTAAGTAAACACACATAAACACATACACAGAGAGAGGTAGATTTAAAAACAGCTGCAATTCCAGCTTTAAAATAATCAACAAAAACTAACTCTAAATGATGTTTAAGAATCTGATTACTACATTTTAACATTTGAAATATCCAAGTATCAACAAAGAATCATAACATATGAAGAGAAAATATGGCTCTTTCACAGGAAAGATGAGAAGAAATTGTTCCCAAGGAAGGCCATATTTGGTAGGCAAAAATTTTTAGCCAATTGTTCTTGTAAAATATTCAAAGAGGCAAAAGAGAAAGCATAGACAAACAACCAAGAAATTTAAAGCACAATGTATGTACTACAAACAGAAATTAGCAACAAAACACTGAGTGTATAAGATGACCACAAATTATAAGGTTGGAAAAGGTATAAAAACTGAAACCAAAACCCACTAGAAAACTTCAGTAGTGGGTCTGAAGAAACAGAAAAAGAATCAGCAAACTTCAAGACAGGTCAACTGAAATTACTCCAGATAAGAAATGTGAAGAAGGGGGGATCCAAGATGGCTGCCACGAGAGAACACTGTGT
The DNA here is from genome assembly GCA_028658305.1 of Pachyuromys duprasi. NCBI lineage: Eukaryota > Metazoa > Chordata > Mammalia > Rodentia > Muridae > Pachyuromys > Pachyuromys duprasi. Next base: position 1,247,586 of record CM053760.1, read on the forward strand.
CTGAGGAGTAGGAGAGCAGAAACAACGCAGCGACCAGGAGACTGAACTCTGGGACCAAAAACGCCAGCATTGTGAGTGCCAGGTGAGCGGAACTCCTACTGTGAGAAAATCAAGTGGGAAAACCCTAGGGACACCCAGTTATTACCTGGAGAAATTTCCCGGTGACCAGCGGCGCACAGCTCTGATCTGGACGAGCAGCTGCACTGGGCGCCCGCACCCGCCATTGTAGACTGTCTCCCGGGAAGTCTCAGGAGGAACCAGGTGCCGTTTGCACTGAACTGCGCCCTACGAACGCACACTGCACCTGGGTTCTGCTTCGACCCATGGGTGTGCTGCGGGTTCGGTCCCATCATCAGAACCACACCAGACTGAGTGGATTCCAGGACCATTTTGACCAGTCCGCACATTGCCGGGGCGCAAGCCGAACGCCCCGCCAGCAAAATCATAGTCAGTGTGTGAGTCCACCGGCAGATCTGGGAAGATCCCGAGTCCTGCACCAACCCACGGGTGTGCAGCGGGCGCGAACAGATCCTGGGAAACACCACAGGCTGAGTGGATAGGGGGACCATTTTGACCAGTCCACACACTGCAGGGGCATGGGCCGAACTCTTCTACCAGCAAAAACTCAGTCAGGGTGTGAGTCCGCCAGCAGCAAAAACTCAGTCAGGGTGTGAGTCCGCCAGCGGATCTGGGAGGATCCCGAGTTC
>CM053760.1:1248792-1270364 GCA_028658305.1 Pachyuromys duprasi
TACTACTTGGTTGGAGTATGAGTTTTGTGTGTATTTAGTGAGGGATGAGATTTTGTAATTCTGTATCCAGATCTTTCAGTTGTGATCTTTAGACTTTCACATATGCACCTGAAATAGTATGATAAGGTAATAATCATCCATGTATGAATAAAATTATTGAATTAATTTCTATATTTTATTTACTAAAATAACCTTTATAAAAAATAAATTGCTTAGTTTATAAACTCAAGTATTTTTATCAAATAGATGCTGATTTTCTCAGCTTTTGAGAATCATATTCCAAAGCTTCATTTACCTGTAGCAAAGGAATAACACTCCAAAACAATGACTTTTTTCTATTTTACATCATAAAGCTCTATAACCAGTAATAAAGAAAAAATTGAAATCAACCTAAGCAGTGTTTAGATTAAGCACACTGCTTCACCAATCACAGCATATTCCACATAGTTATGTACTCTCCCTTTAAGAAAGGAGGGGTGTGTGTGTGTGTGTGTGTGTGTGTGTGTGTGTGTGTGTGTGTGTGTGTGTACAGGCATTCACAGAAAGAAATATAATTGGTTAGGTTGTGAGGTATTTTTAATAATTATTTTTATTAATTGTAGTTTATTCACTTTGTATCCCCCTTTTCCTCCCTCCCTCTTCCTCTCCCAATCCCACTCTCCCTCTTCCCCAATACTGTCCCTCTCCCAGTCTACTGATAAGGGAGGTCCTCTTCCTCTTCCTCTTCCCCTTCCCTCTGACCCTAGCCTATCAGGTCTCATCAGGAGTGGCTGCATTGTCCTCTTCTGTGACCTGGCAATGCTGCTCCCCCCCAGGGGGAGGTGATCAAAGAGCAGGCTGATCAGTTCATGTCAGAGGCAGTCCCTGTCCCCATTACTATGTGAGATATTTTGAAAACCTAAGCTGTAGAGAATTTCAAGAATGTGCTTAATTTAAAAATAAAATTGGGTTTGGAGAGCTGACCCAGTGGTCAAGAGCACTAGCTGCCTTTCAGAAGACCGAGGTTTGGGTCGCAGCGTTCACAGGACATCACCACTGCAGCTCCATCTCCAAGCATCAAATGCCCTCTCCTGCTCTTTGCAGGCACCAGGACTATACACAAAGGCAGGCAAAACACCCTTACTTATAAAATAAATATTAATTGATTTTAAAAGAAAAATATTTAAAAGGTTGTTAATAACTTCAATTTTTTCCACAATTAAGTTTTAAAACATCCTTTGTTTTCTCTGTTTGATTATACTCATAAATTTGTAGAGCAGTTGGGTTACAGTGAAGCAAATTGCAACCCATAACAATTAAAGCGATGTGACTAGAGGAAAAAAAATCACCTGTCTTCATGAAGAAATAAATAGCTAATAGCTCATTCAGTCATACCAGTGCTACACAGTACTAAGCTTGACAGGAGGCAAAGTCTGTATTAAACTAGAGTCATCTATAACTACTGCAGGTTTTTCAGCATTCCAAACCTGAATTAAGTTACTGAGAACACATACTAAAAATTTTATAAAAAGTGTGTGTGTGTGTGTGTATCTATGTGTGTGTGTATCTGTGTGTCTGTGTGTGGTGTCAGATGTCTGTGAGAAAGAGAGAGACAGATGATGAGAGAAAGAGAGAAAGCAAGAAAGAAAAAGAGAGAGAGAAAGAGGGAAGGAGGGAGATAAGTAAGGATATATTTTAGGACAAGGGGAAAGAAGCCATCCTTTTAGCAGGCTTTTATGTAAATTCTCAATAATTTATGTGGGTTTTTCCAAGACTTTCTTTTATTTTAGAGTTCTGAGTATAATAGATAACTTGAAATATTATACCCCAAATCTCACCATACATCTCTCCTCTTCAACAGTTCAAATTTTATTTCAAATCCTAAAGCATAGACTATATTCATTTGAATTGTGAAAATGTCATTGACTGATATGGAACATTGTAATGATTGCTTTAGAAATATGTGAAGGGATGTTTCCTTGTGTTCATGTACATGAAATATTAAAATAAGACAAGTCTTCAAAATAATGCTGAGCAGAGGGTTATTATATATTTTCTATATTTGATTTAACAAACATATATGTTTAAATACATATTGACATGTGTGCATGTATAAATACATAAGAATGCATTTTGTCACATAAAATTTTCAGTCTAAAATATAAAAGAAATAAAATTTGCAATTCAAAGAAGACCACACTATGTCAAGAAAATCAAAATTTGTAGGGTTATCTCCCTAGAAAGCAAGGGCAAAAAGGGAAGATAATTGCATTGCAATTCAAGTACAAAGCACGAAACTCTATCTAGAAAATCATAGTCATCGTGTATGTGAATAAAAATTGGCTATTGCTGAGAAACTGCGATTAAAAAAATAAAGTAGTATCAGGGAGAATATTGAAACTGACAGTCCAAATACAGAGAAAAGTTAACTGATTCTTTGAACCTCATAGGAGATAGCATCAAGGTTGAAAATGTGTTCATTTGGATACTTTTCCTAGAAAAAAAATAGGAAGAGAAAAATTTGGAGGGAATGTAACTTTAAGGAAACCATGGAAATAAGTATGGGCTTATGTCTCTTGGGTCTGAAAGCAATAGAGTGTGGGTTAATAGGAAACAGGCTTTAGGAAAATGCAATACTTTCTCTAGTTTAAAAAAAAACGGCCTTGAGAAATCTACAATTTTGCTACAAACAAGGGTTTTTGTTATTTTGATCTTATAAAAGAAGTTGTTGAAAAGAGAATGCCTGGGGGAAGAAAAGAAGGTGTGAGCTGCTTGTATATATGTGTACATCAGATCATGAGCACAAGAGAGAAAGCAGTCCTGATGATGACCTCTGTGTGTTTGTGAGTGTATTCATGGGGAGACAAAGCATGTGCCACTCTCTTCTACCCCTCTTTCCTGCGTTTATAGTCAGTTCTGATCAAGTCATGTCATGCGTAAGATAGGACACCAACATTTCAGGTAACGTATGCCAGGGACTTCACTGATAATGAAAACCGTTTGAAAATGTAGATGCTGAAATATCACAATGCCACTACCAGGTTATAAGGAACAGCACAGTGGGCAAATGGTACCTACACTAGTAGAAATTTAGCTAAGTCAGTGTGTTATCAGGGACTATGTTCCTGTCCTTGATCAGGCTCTCCTATCCCTCTACAAAAGCTGATATGTGGACTGGATACCGGATCCTGTGAAACATGAAGTAATTTTCTTGTTCTTAATCATACAAAAGAAAGAACCAACCAAGTTCATGAAGGGAACGGGACTCCGATATCTGTGAAGATGCACATTTCTGTGTCATATTTTAGACTTAACATCAGAAATTGGGGTGAGACTCAAAGTGAAGCCCAGGGGTAGGGGGGTCTGTATTTCAGTAAACATGTTTTAGATTCTTTTAGGTTCTTTTTTATTTTTCTTTTCCTTTTTTATTATTTTTCATAGTTTATTCAGTATTTATCCTGATTGTAGCCCCTCCCAGTCCCACACTCCCACTTCCCCCATCCCCTTCCCTTAGCCCACTGAAAAGGGGAGCTCTGCTCCTCCGCCATCTTTTAGGTTCTTCTTACACACAACACCAGAACAGCAATGACAACACAGATCACTCTCAGCCTGAAGCATTCTGTGAAAAGGAGCCTTTAAAGTGAAAGAACAGAGCTGTTGTGAAGGAATGGGTCTTCTTTCTAAGTTGGCTGCCCACAGTCCATAAGCCAAGTTCTTCAGGTTACATTATGCTTTCATTAGCAGCATCCATCAGAGTCCAGGAATATTTCATTTGGAGCCACTGAACATTTCATCAGTTGATAAGACACATTTTCATGGTTAAGTGGTTTCCTCAAACAAGAGTATTTTTTCTATTCTCAATCACAATTTCATCAACAAAATATTGCTACTTGTTTTTATTAGTGAACATTTTTGTGATTTTTTAAGTATACAAGTAACTATTCATTTTGGCCCATAAGAGCAACTGTATGTGTTATTTATATAGCCCATTCTCTACAATGGGTGCATAATATATTACTGCCTCTTCCTTCTTATCCTTAAAAGTCAAATATTTAACTTCCCAATTTTCAGTTGGATTCATAGTACTTATAATTAAAATTTTCCAATTCCATTTCTAAGTCCCACAGTAGAAAAGGATCGCCAAGTGCTTCCTTGTTCAGCTTTCTATAATGACACTGCCAATCAAACTGTATGAGGCCTTCTATTCTACAGCACAAACCTTCTTTGTCAGATTCAAACCTGCTAGCTATTTTTGAGAAGTTGACCTCTAGAAAGTAAAGGTGTAGGCTCTGTGGCTAACCAAGGAAGTGTGCTGCAGGGATGATAGGTAAGCTCTTCTGTGCAGTGGTTGATGCTAGCGGAAGCCAGTGTGGCCTGGGGAAAGGGGGCTCCATTTAGATATTTGTTTCTTTCCTGTCATCATACTGCAAAGCCTGGTGTCCATGAAAAAGTTGCTCAACCACATGGCAGCCGAATGTAGGCAAATATGACAGATCCTAATCTCAAAAGGGTGGTCAATAACACTCGGAATAGCATTTTAAAACTGATCTATGTATACTTAACATCGAACTGACCATGTTTAAAGAGTATTTAAGGAAGATATCTTGAAATTATCAAAGACAAAGTCAGTTGCAGTTATTGTGTCAATCATGTGATGGGTTAAAAGGAGCTGGCAACTTGTGTTTTCTTTTCCTTTGTTGGTTTTTGGTATTTCTAACTTGTTATTTGATAAGAATGGTAAAAAAAAAAATGATAGAGGTAAATCCCAGATACCTTTCCTTCTTTATTCTTTCAATTGTAACAGATTTCACAGCCTGAGGAAGAGCAGAAGGATGAGATTGACCATGGTTATTTAGAGCTATGCACATTCCTTAGATCACCAGTTTTTGACATATTAGTCTGTGTGCATCTGTATACAGGGGATAGTATACAAACTCATGTGCAGATTGCAGAGTCAGCACCAAGCTCCGAATACAAGATAGTTCTATCACCCTAAGTATCCCAACAGTATACCTTTATAGATTACTGCCACCTCTAGTCCAGCTTCCTCCATCTACTTCCCCAAGCCCTGGCAAGCATCTTTTCACATTTTCAAATGAAAATGAAACCTACATTTGTTAAGGATTTGACTTCTTTACTCAGCATAATCACCTGGAGACTCATCCAAATGGTGGGATGTGTTCATAATAATGTCTATGGGTACCTCCGCTGTTTTTATTTTATTTTTTTGTAATTTTATTGTTTTGTATTCTGTTTGCTTTTGCTTTGCTCTTATAATCTGAATATTTTTCTATTTAAAAGTATTTTTCATCTTTTCTAGGGTCTTCCTTGTTGTTTAGCTTCTTTAGAAGTACAGATTTCAATATGTTTACCCTATATAGTATAGCTAATATCTACTTATGAGTGAGTATATACCATTTGTGTCTTTCTGCTTCTGGGTTACCTCACTCGAGATGATATTTTCTGATTCCCACCATTTGCCTGTAAATTTCATGATTTCCATGTTTTTAATAGCTGTTTTAATAGCTCCATTGTGTAAATATACCACAAATTCTGTATCCATTCATCAGTTGAAGGGCATCTGGGTTGTTTCCAGTTTTGTGCTATTAAGAATAGAGCTGCTATGAACACATTTGAGCAAATGTCTTCCTTGTGTACTTGAGCATATTTTGGATATATGCCTCAGAGTAGTATAGCTGGATCTTGGGGAAGCACTATTTCTAATTGTCTGAGAAAGCACCAGATTGATTTCCAAGGTGGTTGTATAAGTTTTCATTCCCACCAGCAATGGAGGAGGGTTCCCCTTTCTCCACATCCTCACCAGCATATATTCTCACTTGAGTTTTTGATCTTGGCCATTCCAGTGGGTGTAAGGTGAAATCTCCTGGTTATTTTGATTTACATTCCCCTGATGATTAAGGACATTGAACATTTCTTTAAGAGTTTCTCTGCCATTCGATATTACTCTATTGAGAATTCTCTGTTTAGCTCTGCATCCCATTTTTTAATTGGATTACTTGATTTGTTGCTTTTTAACTTCTGAGTTCTTTGTATATTCTGGATATTAGTCCTCTGTCACATACAGGGTCGGTGAAGATCCTGTCCTAATCTATAGGGTGTCATTTTGTTCTGATGACAGTGTCCTTTGCTTTACAGAAGTTTTTTCAGTTTCATAAGATCCCATTTATTGATTGTTGATCTTATAGCCTGTGCTGTTGGTGTTCTCTTCAGCAAGTTGACTATTGTGCCAGTGAGTTCAAGGCTCTTCCCCACTTTTTCTTCTAACAGATTTACAGTCTCTTGTTTTATGTTGCGCTCTTTTATTCAATTTAGTTTTGTGCAGGGTGATAAGTATAGACCTATTAGCATTTTTCTACATGTAGACATCCAGTTAGACTAGCACCATTTGTTGAAGATGCTGTCTTTTTTCCATTGTATGGTTTTTACTTCTTCATCAAAAATCAAGTATCCATAGGTGTATGGATTTATTTCTCAGTCTTCTATTTGATTCTACTGATCCACCATTCTGTTTCTATCTCTGTATGATTCAATTTTTATTACTATTGCTTTGTAGTACAGCTTGAGATCAGGGGTGGAGATACCTCCAGACAATATGTTGTTGTACAGGATTGTTTTAGCATTCTGGGATTTTTGTTTTTCCGTATGAAATTGCGAATTGTTCTTTCAAGGTCTGTAAAGAATTGTGCTGGTATTTTGATGGGAATTGCATTGAATCTGTAGATTGCTTTTGTCAGGATGGCCATTTTCACTATGTATATACATGAGCATGGGAGATCTTTCCATCTTCTGATATCTTCTTCAATTTCTTTCTTCAGAGACTTGAAGTTTTTTTTTTCAAACACTTGCTTGCTTGGTTAGAGTCACACAAAGGTAATTTATGTTATTTGTGGCTATTGTGAAGGGTGTCATTTTCCTAATTTCTTTCTCAACCCTTGTGTCTTTTGTATACAGGAGGGCTACTGATTTTTTTTAGTTAATTTTGTATCCTGAAGGTGTTTATCAGCTGAAGGAGTTCTCTGGTTGAATTTTTTGATCACTCATGTATACTATCATATCATCTGCAAACAGTGATATTTTGACTTCTTCCTTTCCAGTTTGTATCCCTTGATCTCCTTTAGTTGTCTTACTGCTCTAGCTAGGACCTCAAGTACTATGCTCATAAGAGATGGAGAGAGTGGGCACCCTTGCCTGATTTCAGTGGGATTGATTTAAGTTTCTCTCCACTTAATTTGATTTTGGCTATAGACTTGCTGTATGTTGTCTTTATTATGTTTAGGTATGTGCCCTGTATCTCTGATCTCTCCAAGACTTCAAAAATGAATGGGTGTTGGATTTTGTCAAATGCTCTTTCAGGATCTAAGGAGATGATCATACGGTTTTTCTCTTTCAGTTTTTTTATAGGGTGGGTTACACTGATAGATTTCCATATATTGAAATACCCTTGCATGCCTGGGATGAAGCCTACTTGGTTATGGTGGACAATATCTTTTATGTGTTCTTGGATTAGGTTTGCAAGTATTTTGTTGAGTATTTTTGCATCAATGTTCATAAAAGTGATAGGATTAAAGTTGTATTTTTTGTTGGATCTTTGTGTGGCTTAGGTATCAAGGTGACTGTGGCTTCATAGAATGAGTTTAGTAATGTTCTTTCCTTTTCTATCTTGTGGAATAGTTTGAAGAGAATTGGAGTTAGCTCTTCTTTGAAGGTCTGGTAGAATTCTACACTGAAACTGTCTGGCCTGAGCTCATTTTGGAAGGGAGACTTTTGATGACTGCTTCTATTTCCTTGGGGGATATAGAACTATTCAATTTATTTACCTGATCTTGATTTAATTTTGGTAAATGGAATCTATAAAGAAAATAGTCCATTTCATTTATATTTTCAATTTTTGTGGCACATAGGCATTTGTAATAAGATGTCATGATTGTTTGGATTTCCTCAGTGTCTGTTGTTATGTTCCCTTTTTCATTTCTGATTTTGCTGATTTGGATAGTTTCTGTCTGCCTTTTAGTTAGTTTGGCTAAGGGTTTATCTATCTTGTTGATTTTTTTCAAAGAACCAGCTCTTAGTCTCATTGATCCTTTGAATTGCTTCTTTGTTTCTAATTCATTGATTTCAGCTCTGAGTTTGATTATTTCTAATCACCTCCTCCTCTTGAGTGTGTCTGCTTCTTATTTTTCTAGAGATTTCAGGTGTGCCATTAAGTTTCTTGTATGAGATGTCTCCAACTTCTCCTGGAGTCACTTAATGCTTTGGACTTTTCTCTTAGCACTGCTTTCATTGTGTCCCATAAGTTTGGATAAATTGTGCATTCATTTTCATTGAATTTTAGGAAGTCTCTAATTTCTTTTTTTTATATTTCTTCCCTGACCAAGCTCTCATTGAGAAGAGAGTTGTTTATTTTCCATGTGTATGTATGCTTTTTGTTATTTCTGTTGTGGTTGAGGTCTAGTTTTAGACCATGGTGGTCTGATGGGATAAAAGGGATTATTTTGATTTTTTTGGTACCTGTTGAGGCTTGCTTTGTGCCAGACTATATGGTCAATTTTTGAGAAGGTTAAATGAGGTGCGGAGAAAAAGGTATACTCTTGAGTTTGGGTGAAAAGTTCTATAGATGTCTATTAGGTCCATTTGATTTAGGACCTCAACAAGTGTCATTATTTCTCTATTTAGCTTCTGTCTAGATGAAATGTCCCTTAGTGAGAATAGAATGTTGAAGTTTCCCACTAATAAAGTATTGGGATCAATGTGTGATTTAAGGTTTAATAGTGTTTTCTTTACAAAAATTGGTGCTCTTGTATTTGGGGCATGGATGTTCAGAATTGTGATATCTCCTGGTAGATTTTTCCTTTCATGAGAATGAGTTGTCCCTCCTCATGTTTTTTGATTAATTTTGGTTGAAACTCTATTTTATTAGATATTAAGATAGCTACCCCAACATGTTTTCTGGGTCCAATTGCTTAAAAAACTTTTTCTAGCCCTTTACTCAGAGATAATGCTTATCTTTGTTGCAGAGGTGTGTCTCTTGGATGCAGCAGAATGTTAGCTCCTGTTTTCACAGCAATTCTGTTGGTCTGTGTCTTTTTATTAGAGAGTTGAGTCTACTGATGTTGATAGATAATAGTGACCAATGAATGTTAGTTTCTTTTATTGTGGAGTTAGTGGTGTTACTGTTTTCAGTGCTTGTTTTCCTTTAAATTTTTGTTGTGAAGTTATCTATTGTCCTTTTTTTCCAATTAGGTGTAGTTTCTTTCATTGGATTTGGAGTTTTCCTTCTAGTATCTTCTGTAGGGCTGGGTTACTGTGTAGATAATTTTTAAGTTTGGTTTTGTCATGGAATATTTTGTTTACTCCACCTATGTTGATTGAAAGTTTTTCTGGGTATAGTAGTCTGGTTGGTATCTGTGGTCCCTTAAAATCTGTATGACATCTGCCCACTTCCTCTGGCTTTCATAGATTCTGTTGAGAAGTCTGGTGTGATTCTGATAGGTCTACCTTTATGTGTTACTTGGCCTTTTTCCCTTGCTGCTTTTAATATTTTTTCTTTTTTCTGTAGGTTTAGTGTTTTGACTATGCTGGGACATGAGGATTTCTTTTCTGGTCTAGTCTATTTGGTGTTTTGTAGGCCTCTTGTATGTTTATGGACATCTCTTCCTTTAAGTTGGGAATATTTTTTCTATGATTTTCTTGAAAATATTTTCTTGACCTTGGAGCCTGAAATCTTTTTTCGTCTATTCCTATTAATGTTAGATTTTGTCTTTTCATGGTGCCCTTGATTTCTTGGATATTTTGTGTTCGGAACCTTTCTGATTTTTCTTTTTCTTTGAGAGATGTATCAGTTTCTCTAAGTGTATCTTTAGCACCTGAGATTCTTTCTTCCATCTCTTGTATTCTATTGGTGATGCTTACTTTTGTGGTTCCTGATACTTTCTCTAAGTTCTCCAGCTCCAGAATTTTCTCTCCTTGTGTTTTCTTTAGTGATTCTAATTCTGTTTTCATGTCTTGCACCATTTCCTTCATCTGTTTGAATGTGTATTCCTGACTTTCCATGATGGTCTCAATTTTTTTGTTTGTTTCCTCTCTTTTTGCCACTAATTTTGTGCCTGTTTGTTTGGCTTATTTACCTGCTTTTTTTTTTATAGCTTTGTTCATTTCCTCTCTATATGCCTCTACCTATGCCTCTGTTTGTTTGGCTGTATTTGCCTGTATTTCTTTGAGAGCTTTATTTGTTTCCTCTTTATTTGCCTCAATTTTTGTAGTTATTTCTTTGAAATATTTGTTTGTTTCCTCTTTATGTGCCTCTAATAACTGGATAATCATATCTTTAAAATCTTTTTCCTATGTTTCCAATAAATTGGAGAATCCATTGATTTTTGAGGATTGCTGGTGAAGCCGTGATGTCCGGATTTTTGTTGGATGTGTTCTTACACCGGCCACTAGCCATCGGCTTCACTGTTTGTCTGTACTTCAGATTAGGTCTGTCTTTCTCTGAGGTCTGTAGTATTCTTCAGGGAAGATGAGAGATGTCCACTGGTTTGAGAATATGTATTGGTGTTTCAGCTGTAGATAAGGGAGGAAGGTCGCAGGTGGAGGTACACAAGTGTGGGTGAGCAAGCATGGGCATGTGCATGGAAGTGTGCCTTGAAGGACACGGTGCTAGAGAGTGTAGATGCCTGTAATGTTGAGTTTAAGCACAGGAGGGAGTGTGGGTGCTGGTACTGTTTGCAGGAGCAACGTGCATGTGCATGTGCCCCAAGTACCTCAGTGGTCTACAAGCTTATCATACTGTCCTCCTGGTATTCAGATCTGTCTGGGCTCCAGAACTTGTTTGCCTGGACTCCACTGGTAGACCCACAGAACAGGGGCTTCAATGTTGAGAACACTTGTCCCAAGAATCCCTTTGTTGCCCACAGTGAGCGTGTGGGTGGGAGGGATCTGATATTTGTCTGCTAGTGCAGAGGGACCCTGGATTTTGGGCTCTGCAAGCACTCACTTGAAGGTGTATTCACTTGCTAGCAGGCTTAATCAGAACGCACAGGGGTTCCCCCTGTTGTCTACTCTCAGATTTGGGCCAATTTTGGATTTATTGGATCCTGTGTCCCTCAGATATGGCAAGTGCTGATTGCAACCATCTTGGAACCCTATTTGCGTTTTTCTTAATATAGACATCCAGTTAGACTAGCATCATTTGTTGAAACTGCTTTCTTTTTTTCCTATTGTATATTTTTAACTTTATCAAAAATCAGGTGGCCATATGTATGTGGATTTACATCCGGTTCATCTATTTGATTCCATTGATCAACCTGTCTCTTCTTATGTCAATATTATGTTGTTTTTATTACTACAGCTCTGTAGTACAGCTTGAAATCAGAGGTAGTAATAACTCCTGTTGCTCTTTTATTATGTAGGATAGTTTTAACTATACTGTTTTTTTTTGTTTTTTTTTCATATGAAGTTGAATATTGTTCTTTAAATGTTTGTAAATAATTGTGTTGGAATTTTTATGGGGACTGTGTTGAATTTAGATTGCCAATCTCTAGGATGGCCAGTTTTATTATGTTGATCATACCAGTCTATGAGCATGGGAGATCTTTCCACTTTTTGATATCCTCTTTAATTTCCTTCGTCAAAGATTTGAAGGTTTGTATCATATAGGTCTTTCACATTCTTGATTAGAATCACCTCGAGATATTTTATATTACTTGTGGATATTGTGAAGGGTGTTGTTTCCCTGATTTCTTTATGAGCACTTTTGACATTTGTATATAAGAGGGTACTGATTTTTTTTGTTTACCTTGTATCCAATTACTTCAGTGAAGGTGTTTTTTGAGCTGTAGGAGTTTGCTGGTACAATTTTGGGGGCTGCTTATATATGCTATTTTGACTTCTTGCTTTGAATACCCTGGATCTCTTTTAGTTGTCTTATTGCTCTAGATAAAATTTCAAGTCCTATATTGAACAGATATGGAGAGAATAGACAGCCTTGTCTTATTCCTGACTTTAATGGAATTACTTTGAGTTTCCTTCCATTTACTTTGATGTTGGCTATAGGCTTGCTGTAAATTATCTTTATTGTGTTTAAGTATGTCTCTTATACCCCTGATATCTACAAGACTATTATCATGAAGGGATGTTAGATTTCATCAAAGGCTTTTTTAATATCTAATGAGATGATCATGTGTTTTTTTTTTCTTTTAGTTTGTTTATATGGTGGGTTACATTGACAGATCTGTGTCATCCCTGACATCCCTGGAATAAAGACTACTTTATCAAGGTGGATGAATATTTTTGATGTATTCTTCTATTCAGATTGCAGACATTCTATTAAGAATGCTTGCATGAAGTTCGTGAGGAAATTTGGTCTGTAATTCTCTTTGTTGAATCTTTGTGAGGTTTGGGTATCTGGGTGACTGTGGTCTCATAACATATATTAATCAATGTTCCTTCTGTTTATTTTTTGTGGAATAATTTGAGGAGTATTGGCATTAGCTCTTCTTTGAAAATCTGGAAGAATTCTGCACTAATACCAGATGGTCCTGGTCTTTTTTGGTTTGGAGACTTTTAATGACTGCTTCAATTTCCTTACAGGTTATAAGTCTGTTAAAATTGTTCACCTGATCTTTGTTTACCCTTGGTAAGTGGAATTTATTGAAGAAATAGATTGTCCATTCTATTTTAGATTCTCCAATTTTGTGGAGCACAGGTTTCTGAAGTAAGACCTAATGATTCTTTGGATTTCTGTGGTGTCTGTTGTTATATCTCTCTTTTCGTATCTGATTTTCTTAATTTGAATATTCTCTCTCTGCCTTTTAGTTAGTTTGACTAAAGGTTTTTCTATCATGTTCATATTCTCAAAGAACCAACTCTTTGTTTCATTGATTCTTTGTATTGTTCTCTTTGTTTCTATTTTATTAATTTCAGCCTTCATTTTATTTTCTGCTATCTATTCCTCTGGAGTATGTTTGCCTTTTTTTAATTGTTGTTGTTCTAGGATTTTCAGGTGTGCATTTACATTGTTAGCATGAGATCTCCATTTTTTTTTCCTAATGACAGCATCTGGACTTCCAAGTCTAACTAACCTGAGGCTCAGCTTTATTTCTGTATTTGCATATCTTAAGTTAACTTTCCGTTTGTTAAAGTACAGATATTCACATTTACAACCAAAACAATAGCAAATAATGCAGAATTAATTCAAGATACAGCATCTGTTAAAGAATATGGTTTCAGAGTGGCAAATAAAAGTTAAATTTGTAACAAATATAATCAAAATAATTCAGATATACTGCTAAAGCTCTCATAATTATTTACATTTATAAGAACTAATTTTAAATAACTATAAAGTGGTAATATTATTTTGTAAAGAGGAATTTTATGCCTTTTAACTTTGTGAAGCATGGAAAAAGACAATGTTATATGAATAAATAACCAAGACTATAACTGTATTCACAGTGTTATAATCCAAGAAATAAAGAAGTTAGTAACTTTCACTTTGTTTTTCACTAGGTGCTTACATACATTGTCTCAGGTAGCTACTACTGCTGAAAAGCTTCCTGACCCTGTATCTGGGAGATATCTTTTCTTTTTATCTTTATTAATTTATTTTTTATTACAACTTATTCACTTTATATCCCAGCTGTGGCCCCCTCCTTCATCCTCTCCCAATACCATCCTCTGTCCTTCTTCTTCCATGCCCTCACTCAATCCACTGATAAGGAAGGTCCTCTTCCCCTTTCATCTGACCCTAGCCTATCAGGTCTCATCAGGACTGGCTGCATTGTCTTCCTCTGTGGCCTGGTAAGGCTGTCCACCCCCTCCCCCCCATCAGGAGGAGGTGAACAAAGAGCCAGCCACTGAGTTCATGTCAGAGACAGCCCCTGTTCCCCTTACTAGGGTACTCACTTGGAGACTGAGCTGGAAAGACCCCTGAGCCCATAATTTTTGGTTCTTTTGCTCTCCTTGTGAAGCTCCTGTCCTCTCCAGGTCTTTCTATCTCCCCCTTCTTTCATAACATTCCCTATACTCTGTCCAAAGTTTGGCTATGAGTCTCAGCATCTGCTTTGATACCCTGCTCAGTAGAGTCTTTCATAGGCTTTCTGTGGTAGGCTCCTGTTTTATTCCCTGTTTTCTCTATCTTCTGATGCATATCCAGTTTGCCTTTCTGAATGAGGACTGAACATGTTATCCAGGGTCCTCCTTGCTGAGCTTCTTTAGGTGTACAGATTTTAGTATGTTTATTCCATATATGTTTAATTTGCACTTATAAGTGAGTATATACCATGTGTGTGATTCTGCTTCTGGGATACCTCATGTAGGCAAATGGTGGGAACTAGGAAAGATCATTTCAGAGTTCTTATATGCTTATTGGTGAATCAAATCAAGACTATCTGCTACATTTAAGAGAAAAAGAGAAAAGAAAAGGGGAATGTAGGAAACTTCTTTCCTCATATATATTTTTATTATCAAGAATAACAGCATCAATAACATGTTTTCACTTTCTCTATTTTAATATCTGTGCTCCATATATTGATTCCAGATATGATTGACAGGTTCATAGAACTAAACAACTAAGCTAGCAAAGGGACTGTGGAAAAGGCAAATTCTCCTGCAAAATATTTTAGATGAAATGCATTCACATACTCATAAAATCTTGAGCTATACAAAACCTGACTAACCCAATATTTTAAACATAACACTCATTATGGCAGACTTACTGATTTCTTAGTTATAATTTGTGTAGGATGTTTCAGCGATAATATGGATGTGACACACTTTCACAGCCTTAATTCTTAATATCGTTGTGTATTAAGAAGTTGCATCATTTTAAAATAACTGATTTACTACTCCAATATAATGTTAAAAATATCTAATTCAAAAATTTCAATACATTTATTCTGCCAGCTAAGAAAAATAAAAACATAAAAAGTACGAACCAAGAGAAATTGAGATAGGGTTTTAAAAGAAAATGAGAATATTTACATTGATATCATTCCCCCTTCTCCCTTAAGCTATTGTCCTTTCTTTCATATTAGTTACTATTCATTCAAACATATGCCTACTCAGCAAGTGCTTACTTTTAGTGGGTCCCATGCTTAACTCTGATAGAGTAGCAACAGAGACAAAAATGTCTATGGCTCCTATGTCACATCACTGACAAACATCTAGACATAGTGATCTGAACTCTCTATTTACTTCTCACCTACTCTTATTTTTTTTAAGATAGATCATCCTCTCAGTATTCTACCAGTATCAAAGTTCATCAAATACTTAATTCCCAACCCCACTTGATGAATCTGTTCTTTTCTCTGCTTATGTTCCTATCTTTCTCATTTCTTCTTGTAATTTGAGACCACCTTCAGTTTTGTTTCTAGCCTCCTTTTATTTTAAAGCAGTGGTTCTGAACCTTGCTAATGCTATGACTCTTTAATATAGTCTCTCATATTGTGGTGACACCAAACCATAACATTATTCTTGTTTCTACCTTATAACTACAATTTTGCTAATGTTATGAATCATAATGTAAATATCTGATGTGCAAGGTATCTGATATGCAGCCTCAGTGAAAAAGTCGACCGTAAAGGAATCATATCTCCCATGTTGAAAATTACTATCTTAAAGCACAAGATAATAATTTCTCATGTTTTCTTTCTGGATATATACTCACATAACTGCACAAACTATTCCTCAATTTTTCATGATTCTCTTGACTCTAGATACATATGTTGGCCATACAGACAACATCAATACCTGGAATTTTTTTAAGAAATCTCTTGAATTATAAAATGTCCCTAAAACTGCTTTTAATTAATTCTACATGTACAGTCATTGTGACTTCAAGCCATCTTCAAACTCTACAGACAGACAATGAAGCCACAGGTGCTTTTGACTGGGCCTGGAAACAATATCAGAACTTTGTTGAAATTCACTATATAGACCAGGTTTTCTTTTAATGAAAAAATATCTGCCCCTCCTTACTCATTGCCTCCCAAGGGCGGGGATCAGAGGCATTCACCACAATATCTCACAACAATATAATTTGCTTTTAGATTTATTAATAAGCTTCAGGCTCAATAACTGGGCAGATACAATCTATTCCAACACATCTAACCTATTCTGGCTCTTTCCCAGTCATGTGCCCAGAGTATCTTGTCACGTTAGTTCTGCCTGGGCTGCTTCTGATTCATCAGATCAGTTCATCACCATGTCCTTTTTCTACTTCCTGGTCCCTACCTGAGACCCAGAGACTGGGAATGGAAGTTCTGCCTACCTTTCTTCTGCTCACTAATTGGCTGTCAGCAACATTATTAACCAATCAGAGATAACTGGAGAGCAAAGTTTATACAACTTTGACCAAATATAAATAACAATGACCATGTCTGGAATGCAACCAGACCTCCGGGCACAAAAATCAGCATCTGAATACAGAGCAACAGAGGAATCCTCAACATTTCTTCCCCTTGTTGTCTAAATAAAAAGTCCCTTTCTCTTACACTAACAAACTACATACAATAAGAACAATCATGAGAACTATCATATAAGAATAATACTCACAATGTTCAGTCCATTCATATTTGGCAACTTAGGAGGAAGTACTCTATTATCTATCCTATCTTGATGAGTTTAGATTTCTGTAGCCAAATCATTTTCTACGATGGTTTGCATTTATCAACCTAAAAATATCACTTTAAAACGGTTTCTTAAATCTTAAACAACTGAAAGTTTAATTGTGAAATAATAACTATCTTGTGTTCAAACTCATCAGAGCCCTGAGAAGGATAAATATTACCTGAATAAATAGGAAATACAGAGAGAGCAGCTTCCTAAATATAGAAACGACAGAGACACCTGGCTACCAGGACAGAAAATTACCAAATTTTCTTCACAACATTGAGGCATCATCTTCAGCCTTCTGGCCCAGTATATGACGGATTTTCTACCTTGTCTTGATAAAGTTCAGCAGTAGACTTACTTGCATAATTTGTTCAAGTTTGAAGAGCATGGTATCTGTAGTTGATGCAAGGCAGTTTCTTGTCTAGTAGCTGGCTTGCCACTTTTGAAGCAAACTCCATATGCAGGATCTTCTATGGCCATCAGCTGGGGGGGGCTGCTAGGATTTGACATGTCTTACTGTCAAAAGATACTTTTATTAATAAAATACTTAAATGTCATACTGTGTGGATCTCTGAGGTTTTTGAGGACTATCTATTTATTTATTTATAGTATATTTATAAACATTGTTCATGTCTAGCTACTTATGATCTGTTCAACCTAGGAAACATATTTCTGTAATTAACTAGTAAGTAGTGGGTCATTGAAAATAAAAGAAAAGGTAAACTTTTAAATCCTAGATAAAAAAAAAATGAAAACATAACTTACCAGAGCCTTTGAGCACAGATCAGGGAATTTCTTTTCCTTTTTTTTATTAAAGTTTTATTTTTTATTTTATTTGCAGTTTGTTTATTTTGTGAAACAACTCAGATGTCCCTCAGTGGAGGCATGAATACAGAAATTGTGGTACATTTACACAATGGAATACTACTCAGTAATGAAAAAATAAGGAAATCATGAAATTTACAGGCAAATGGAGGGATCTCGAAAAGATGATCCTGAGTGAGGTATCCCAAAAGCAGAAAGACACACACAATATATATTCACTTATAAGTGGATATTAGATCTATAAGATAGGATAAATTTACTAAAATCTGTACACCTAAAAAAGCTAAACAAAAAAGAGGACCTAGGTAAGATGATCAATCTTCACTTAGAAAGACAAATGGGATAGAAATTGTAAGTAGGAGAAACAAGAAACAGGACAGAAGCCTACCACCGCAGGCCTCTGAAAGACTCTACCCAGCAGTGTATCAAAGCAGATGCTGAGACTCATGACCAAACCTTGGGCAGAGTGCAGGGAATCATAAGAAAGAAGGGGGAGTTAGTTAACCTGGAGAGGACAGGAGCTCCACAAGGACCAAATATATCTGGGTCCAGCAGTCTTTTCTGAGACTGATTCTCCAACCAAGAACCATGTATGGATATAACCTAGAACCCCTGCTCAGATGGAGCCCATGGTAGCTCAGTTATCCAAGTGGGTACTCTAGTAAGGGAAACAGGGACTGTCTCTGACAGATCAGGGGATTTTAAGAGAAAAGTATATAGTTAATAAATGTACATAGAAAGTCAGAGGAGGGTGGAGAGGAAGCTCCATGCTCAAGTGTACTGACTCTTCCAGAGGCTTGGTTTCGATTCCCAGCACCCATGTGATTGCTTACAACCATATTCAACTACAGTGTCAGTGGGCCCATTTCTGGCCTCCATGGGCAGAAGGCCCATAGCAGCCCACAGACATACATGCAGGAAAACACCCATACACACAAATCTAAAAAACAAACAAAAAAAATGAAGCAAAAACTTTCAAAAATGCTAACTCTTTAAAATGCCAGTCCAAGGTGCCACACAAATGATAAGAAGCTAATCGCAAACCACATAGATGGCAAGAAGTAGTAAGAAAGCAGTTAATAAAACCAAGTCTGAATGAAAAATACACAAAGTCAACCAAATAAGGTATCAACTCACTGAAAATAGTTAATAAGATTAACAAACCCTTAGTCAAACTAACAAAAAGAAAGTGAGAAAGATCAAATTAACAAAGTTAGAAACAAAATATATGATGCTATAATGGACCCCAGTGACATCCAGAATATCATTAGAGAACACTTTGTTATATTTCATTACATCTTTTCCACTCAGGTTGCCCAAATTTTAAAAAATGGGGGTCATATTACATCAACTTTCTTTAATTTTTATTTATTTTTTATAATTTATTCACTTTATATCCAAATTGTAGACCCTGCCCTTCTTTCCCCCCAGTCTTACCCTCCCTCCATCTTTTAGCCTCTCTTCCCTAAGCCACAGAAAGGGTGAGTCCTCCTCCCATATCATCTGACCCTAGCCTATTAAATCTTATTAGGACTGCCTGGATCCTTTTTCTCTGTGGCCTGGGAAGGCCACCCTGCCAGGGGGAAAGTGATCAAAGAGCAGGCAAGATGTCTATGTCAGAGATAACCCCTGGTCCTCTTACTAGGGAACCTACTTGGAGACTGAGCTGTCTATGGGCTACATCTGAGCAGGGGTTCTAGGTTTTCTCCATGAACGGTCCTTGGCTGGTGCATCAGTCTTTTCAGGCCCCTAGGACCAGACTTGTTAGCTTTGTTGGTATACTTGTGGCGCTCCTGTCCCCTACAGGTTCTTCTACACACACATCCACTCTTTCATAAGGTTGTGTGTCTCAGCATCTGCTTTGATACCCTGCTGGTTGAAGTCTTTTTGTCCTGTTCCCTCTCTTCAACCACTTCTGGTATATACTGTGTTTGCCCTTCTGAATGGGAATTAAGCACCCTCTCTAGGGTCCTCCTTGTAATTTGGTTTGTTTGGTCTGTGAATTTTAGTATGGCTATCCTTTATTTTATGGCTAATATCCACTTATAAGAGAGTATATCCACTCATGCGCATATACCTGAAAGATGTTCCACCATACAAGAATATTTGCTCAACTATGTCATAGCAGCTTTATTGGTAATAGCCAAAATCTGGAAACAACCTAGATGTTCCTAATCCGAAGAATGGATACAGAAATTGTGGCCTATTTACACAATCGAATACTACTCAGCTGTTAAAAAACAAGGAAATTACGAAATTTTCAGACAAATGGATAGAACTAGAAAAGATCATTCTGAGTGAGTAACCTAGAAACAGAAAGACACACAACCAGAGGATCCAATACCGTCTTCTGACCTCAGTGGGGACTAGGCCTAAATATGTGCACAGACATACTGTGCACAGACAAAATACCTACACACTGGAAATAAAATGAATGAATAAATTTTTAAGTTTTAAAAAGAATACTTGATTTAGCAAAGGAAACAATCTTAGTTTAATATGAACTTTATGAGATTGACATAAGATTCTGCTCAAATAGAGTGCAGAGAAGCAATAAAAATATAATATTCCAGGACTGATGGACATGGGATTGGATCTTGAAGAAGATTGCAAACTCTGTCAGTCTGGTTCTATATCTGGTTTCCAGTGTCCAAGAATGTCTATAATTAACCATAAAATAGGACAATGTAATAATGTAAAAATAAAGCCTAAATTTGCCCTTATGGTTCTTTTTCTCTCTTTTGCATTTTTATTAATTATTATTATTTATTTCAATTTATTTACTTTGTGTCCCAGCTGTGGCCCCCTCCCTCGTCTCCTCCAAATGCTACCCTCCCTCCCTCTACTTTTAGCTGTTCACCTTAGTAGTAATTTTTACTTCACTTTCAATAACCTTTACAAAATTCTACTGTTGTCTGAAGGAAAAGAAGCACAAATGGATAACTGTAAATCACTGAGCATTTCTGAGGTGCCACAACCTGTTAGCACAAACAACAAGCCTTTATTTTTCAACTAAAATCGTTTTGGTGATTGAAATTGCAAAAATACAACTCAAACCCCTGTTATGAAGTAGTAACTAAAGATTAAAACTGGGCTCTTTTCACAAGTCAGATAATTTTGTTTTCTGAAACTAATCTCCATTTTAGTTAAAATATTCTCCCTTCATTATAGTTATGAGATCCAATCAATATATATTATTAGCTACATTTCATATTTCTAGCATTCCAGAGTACAGATCCTTTAGTCAATGTAAAATGTGTTAGTTAGTAAATGGCTATCACAAAATATTAACATTAGATTTTTTAATTAAATTTTCTATTTTAATAATTATTCTCTTTACTAATTGTGTTATATATAACATCTGATATATCTTCATATACAAAATAATCTAACTCACATCATGATTCTTTTCATTCCTATATTGTAAGTAAGTATATACATAGAAATAAAGCATCTTAGAAGCAGTGTCTCAAGTAAAATTTTTCTAAAGTCAAATAATATCATTCACTTTGTGTATATATATATATATGTATACATACTTTGTGTATATATACATATATATATACAAAGTGAATGACATATATATATATATATATGCCAACTCAGTTTGTATTCAGGGTGCTTATAAGATCATACTTATCTCTACGTACTAGGAACAGTATAGAAGGGGTAGGGTATTCAGATTTTCAGGTGATATTGCCTGAGAACCACACATGATCAAAGCTTCTACCCTATGTCATTACAAGTGCTAGCTGTCACGAACAGACCAGTGTCTATGGGTTCTAGATGTGTCTTAGAGACTCAGACCCATGATTGTTCAAGTATCCTACATAAAACACTGTAGAGTTTGTAAATAACCTGTGCAACGCCCATGTACTTTAAATGCTCTCTAGATTGCTTACATCACTTAATAAAATCTAAATGTTAAATAGGGCTTGTAAGACTGGCTAGATCCCAGGGGAGGACTTTGCAGCCAGCCCTGAGGAGACATGATAAGTTGGGGTTGGATGGAAGGGAAGGAGGTCCTCCCCTGTTGGTGGACTTGGAGGGGGCGGGGAAGAAGGAGATGAGGGAGGGAGTGGGAGGGTGGGAGGGAATGGGGGAGGGGGCTACGCCTGGGATTCAAAGTACCCAACCTG
>CM053760.1:1270464-1290479 GCA_028658305.1 Pachyuromys duprasi
TAAAAAATAATAATAATAGAGAAAAAAAATAGGGCTTGTAACATTGAGGAATCATGATGAGAATGAGACTGTACATGTTCAGTAGGAATGCTGACTTTCTAATATTTTTATATGTAGTTGGTTGAATTATCAAATATGGAAATCACAGTTGTAGTGGGCCAATCTTATTTAAACTGAAATTTTTAAAATTTAATTTGAGATATAGGTACTAGTGAACCTTTGTATTTATTCTTAGGAAGAAAATAAATTTAAGTGGGTAGGTAAGATATATGCATTTAGAAACAACTGCATTTCCTAGTAGCTATGAACCTGGACTTTGTAGTAAAAGTTTCTGAGGTCAAATCCCAGGGCTCCCATTTTCCAGCTGGGTGATGATGAAGAAGTAGTTTATTGGAGTTTAAGTTACCTGATCATTATAATGGAGATGACAAGAATTTTATTTAAATCAATCTTACATACTTTGGAAATTTTTGTGAACACTTTTTTGGGAGTAAATGGCCTCAAGTGTGTTAATATCCAGTAGTAAGCAGTGATATTGTATAATATATATATTATGCATATTAAAAATATTTTAAAATCAATGTGATATCACTTTACCAAATTTTTTTTATCTTTCAATTGTTTTTTTCTTGACTCATTTTCCATCTAGTGAATGATAAAGTATGTTCTAGCAGACTCCTCAGACTCCTTGGAGACAGTTAAATCCAAAGTTTGCATTCTACAAATATGTTTGACCCATCTTATCATTTTACAAATATACTTCAGGGAATGAAGGCCTTGGAAGCAAATGCACAAACTAAGATGCTGGCCTATTTATATACGTACACAGTGTACAAAGGGCCAGCAATATGACTATTGATACTGTCTGACATGATGGCTCCTTCATGTTATTGATGGTTCCTTCAAGTTTGAACACAGATATTAATCACAAGCTCTGGAAATATTTTATCAACTCAGCCTGCTTTGTGAAGTAGTGAACTCCAAGGCTTTGCTACTCATCTCTCCCAAGCACGCCTTTCCTTAGAAACTGCTTCAAACATGCTGGTACTCTCTGCTTCCTTTTATTTTTTTAATTTTGTATTCACTTTATATTCTTGTTGGAGATCCATCCCTCCTACCCTCCCAGTCGCACTCTCTCCTCTCCCCTCCCCTCCCCTTTTCCTCAGCCCAGCTCACCAAGTTGCATGAGGACTGAGTGTGTCCTCTTCCCCTGTGGCCTGGCAAGGCAGTACTGCCAGGAGGAAGTAATCAAAAAACTGCCAAATGAGTCCATGTCTGATGCAGCCCTCACCTCCCTTACTAGAGGACCCCCATGAGGCCTAAGTTGCCCATCTCCTACCTCTTCATAAGGGGCCTAGGTCCAGTTTGTGTATGTTCCTTGGTTGATGCTTCAGCCTCAGCAGGCCCCTCTGGGCCCGTGTTAGTTGTCTCTGTTGGTCTTCTTGTGGAGCTCCTGTCACCCCCAGGTCCTTTTCTCTTTATTCCCAGTTTTCCACAAGCCTCCCTATGAATCGTCCAGAATTTGGCTGAGAGTCTCAGCACCTGTTTGAGACACTGCTTGGTGGCACCTCTCAGTGGACAACTTTGTCAGGCTCCTTTCTGTCAGCAAGTTTAGCAGAGTATTTCTTGTTCATAGTGTCAGTGGTTGGCACTCTCTGATAGGGTGGGTTTAGTCCATAGAATGCATCAGCTACAGAACACTGGTACCCAGAACTTATCATCTTCACTGTCCAGTTTGTTGCTATTCAGTTAGTTAGGCAATTTTCACTATAATGATTTTGATCTATTGTTGTACATGTAAACATGTTTTTGTTTTGATTTCAGGTAAAGGATATGGAACTGATTCAGATTGTCCACAAAAGCAAACTAATTACCTGGTGCAGGCTCTGAGAGGGGCTCTTCACAGCTGTAGATAGTTTAAACCTGAGTACTCTGGAAAGAGAATAAATGGCAGAGCCCAGAGAGTATTGGGGAAATCCAAAGAAGAAGGCTGCTGAGGGCTTCCCCTGCTGCTCCTGGTTGCTGTTGATACAGTGTGACATGAAGAAGTTGGAGAGATCCTGAAATGATGATTGGACTTGCCTCAATGAACCCAAAGACCCTAACCAGCAGGAAGTAGCTAAGGAAAACTATGTCCCCTCTCCACACTAATCTTTCTCTCCCACCAGGTACTAGATACATTGGAAGTGGCTGGGGTGGAGAAGGGAGAAAGGATTAAGAAATGTTAAATAAAAGAGTTTTTTTTTAAGTACGCTTAAATTCTCTCATTTTTAAATTATTTTATTTTATTTTTATATTAATCATTTTTATATTATCCAAGCCATAGCCCCCTCACTTATTCTCTCCCAGTCCCCCCCATCCCTCCTCATCTCCTCCCTGACCCTCTCCAAGTCCACTGATAGGGGAGGACCTCCTCCCCTTCCATCTAACCCTAGCTTATCAGGTCTCTTCAGAACTGGCTGCACTGTCCTCTTCTGTAGTCTAGCAAAGCTGCTCCTCCATCCAGGAAGGGAGCATCGAAGAATAGCTCAGTATCCAACTGGGTACACTAGTAATGGAAACAGGGACTATTTCTGACATTCTATATATTTTATATTATGGAAAAAGGTAGCGTTTCTGTTGGTCTTCAAATGAGAGAGCTTTTGTTTCCTATTATCCATAGTTTTATATTTTTAATAATATACATTTATGTCTATATAATATAACAATTGTCTTTCTAATAACTAAGGATGAAGAGCCTCTTTCCTGATAATTAACCATTTGTATATCTTCCTTTGGGAAAAAAAGTTAGATAATAATTTGGGGGCTCTTCCATGGAGTAGACTATTATTCCCTTTTGCAGTATATCTTGGGTGCCTGTAGTTCTTATCTAAGGTTCTGGGCCTGTGCAGTTTTCCTATTTTATGTTAGCATATCAATTGTTGTCCTTGTTCAGATCTTGCTTAGGCGGCCATTTTATTAAAACCTCATTGATGTAACTTCCCTGACATTTCTATAGCATACAATCACACCAGTCTTCTGCTTTCTCTGGTGCTTACAATAATTCTGTCCCCTCTTCCACTATAAGAACAGACTGTCCTTATGCTGGGAACATATAGTCTCAACTATCATTAAATTAGGTTACTTAAGGCTCCCATCCCTGTGTGTGTCTCCAAGTAAATATAAATGTGCACACCCATGTAAAGAGACCAGCAATGGACATCAGATGTCTTGCTTTCTACTTCCTTCCTGTGAAACAGTGTCCCCAAGTAAACCTGGAGCCTGGCTACTCCCAAGACCCCAGAAATTCTCCTTTTCCTGTGGCCCACACACATACATAGTGCTAGGATTACTAACAAGAATGGTGCTACCCAACATGTTATTTATATGCTGATTTAAATCCAAGATGTCATGCTTCCATAGCAAGTGCTCTTACCCACAGAGCCACCTTCCCAGCCCCAACACATGAATCTTTATACTTTATTTACTATGCGTCCAGATTTTTTTTTACCAGTTCTCATGTTGCTTTTAAATGCATATGAATAAATGGTCATTTATTATTGTTAAGAAGTGAACTCTTGTAGCAATAAGGTTTGCATAGTGTCTTTAAGCAAAATGGGGGTATAACACTGTATTAATTAAATTAAATGTTTTTTAATCAATAAAGTCATGTTGCCCTTGTCCATTTAACTAGATGTCTTTAATTTGACTGATTTGAGGTTTTGATTGATTGTTTGAATTTTTTATTTTATTTTTTTACTGTTTGATGGCTCAGGTCATTCCACATAGCAGGCTAACCTTGATCTTTCTATGTTGCTCAGCCTAGCCTTGAGTTTGAGATTTTCCTACTGCAGCTTCATGAGTGCTAGAATTAGAGGTATGCATCATCTCATTTGTCACTTAAATAGTCTTTAGTTTTGTCAAATATTTTGTGGTCATGAGAACATAACATTCATTTATTTGCAATTTTGTCATTTTTCACGAGGTACTTTTGGTATTAATTTTAACGAATTTTCCATTTGTTTTTTAACTTGTTCACTATAAATTTAGGGAAGTAAAGAGGATTTTTGTGTATTGAAGCTGTATTTTGCACACTTGATGAACACACTAGTCCTAATAGCATGTAAGATAATTCCTTGGTAATTTTTATATAAATATGCCAACTGTGAATACTTCTTTCCTTCCAATGTGTATTACTTTTATTTAGTTTGCTTACCTCATTTCCTGAATTGAACCTCAGTTACAGTGTTGGAATGGCAGTGATAATCTGTGTTTCTCACTTATGGAGGACAGCATTAACTCTTTCAGCAAGTGCGTAAACTGTGGTTTGGCATAGATGCTCAATATTAAGTGTACTTGCTTTCTCTTCCTGGTTTGTTGAGTGTTATTTCATAAAATAGTGAAAGATATTTTGAAACGCTTTTTCTGTGTTGAGATAATTCTGTAATGGCTTTGTTTTCCTTCTGTTGATGTTAATTTAAACTGGTAAAAGCACCTTGCTGGTCACATGTCAAGGTGTCTGTCTTTTATATGATTTTATGATGATTTAAGCAATTATTTCAGAGAGAGCAGTTATTGTTACCTTTCTTCATGTAGTTTAGATTGGCAGCATTCAATGAGCCAAGACCTGCTAAGTCCCCTTCTGCTTTGGAAAGCATTGATGAAGAACTTGTATGAGTTCACCTTTGACTGCACCTCAGCCTCCAATGTTTTACATGCTTATTTAGTCACTGCTTCAAGATCCTCACTGTAGACATACACATCTATCCACAATGTCTATTTCTACCAGTCATGTTGGTAGTTTGTATCTATCTAGAAACCTTGCTTCTGAATATAGGGTTTTTAAAATAAATTTCTTTTTTATAATTTATTTACTTTATATCCTAATTATAGCCCCCTACCTGGTATCCTCCTGGTTTCACCCTCCCTCCCTTTCCTCCCTAGCCCCCTCCCTTAGTCTATAAAAAGGGGTCACATTCTTCCCCTACCATCTGACCCCAGTCTATCAAATGTCATCAGGACTGCCTGTATTCTCTTCTTCTGTGGCCTAGCAAAGTTTTCCTGCCAGGGAGAAGAGATCAAAGAACAGGTAACAAAGTCCAAGTCAGAGACCATTACCAGTGCACCCACATGGAGACTGAGCTGCCTATAGGCTACATATAAGCAGGGGGTCTAGGTCCTTTCCATGTATAGACCTCAGTTGGTTCATCAGTCTGTTCAGGCCCCCCTCGGCCTAGATTTGTTGGCTTTATTGTTCTTTTTTTGGAGCTTTGTTGGTATCTTTGTGGAGCCAAACCATGAACTGGAAAAAAAGACAGCATCTTCAACAAATGGTGCTGGTCTAATTGGATGTCTACATGTAGAAAAATGCAAATAGATCCATATTTATCACCCTGTACAAAACTAAAGTCCAAGTGGATCAAAGACCTCAACAAAAATCAGACACACTAAAAATGCTAGAAGAAAAAGTGGGGAAGAGTCTTGAACTCATTGGCACCAGAGACAACTTCCTGAAGAGAACACCAACAATTAATAAATGGAACCTCATGAAACCAAAAATCTTCTGTAAAGCAAAGGACACTGTCAACAGAACAAAATGACAGACTATAGACTGGGAAAATATCTTCTCAGACCCTACATCCAACAGAAGGCTCACATCTAAAATAAGAAAGAATTCAAGAACTTAAACACTAACAAACCAAATAATCCAATTAAAAATGGGGTACAGAGATAAACAGAGAATTCTCAACAGAATATCGAATGCTGAGAAACACTTAAAGAAATATTCAACATCCTTAGTCATTGGGAAAATTCAATTCAAAATGACAATGAGATTCCATCTGACACCCATCAGAATGGTTACGATAAAAAACTCAAGTGACAGCTGGAGAGGATTTGGAAAAAGGAAAACATTTCTGTTGCTAGTGGGAATGGAAAACTTGTACAACCACTTTGAAAATCAATCTGGTGCTTCCTTGGAAAATTAGGAATAGTTCTCAAGACGCAGCCATACCAGTGCTAGATATATACCAGAAAGATGCCCCAGCACACATCAAGGACATTTGCTCGCCTATGTTCATAGTTGCTTTACATGACTTATAATTTTTTTGTTAGACTATAGCTGTTTTTACAACATAGCATCTCTTACTACTGGTTCCTTATTAACACGGAACCTAGTTCTTCTGGAAGTATCTCCATCCCTGATCTCAAGCTTTACTACAGATCAACAATAATAAAACTGCATGGTACTGGCATAGAAACAGAATGGTGGACCAATGGAATCAAATAGAAGACCTAGAAATAAACCTACACACTTATGGATACTTGATTTTTGACAAAGAAGCCAAAACCATACAATGGAAAAAAGATAGCATCTTCAACAAATGGGGCTGATCTAACTGGTATCTACATGTAGAAAAATGCAAATAGATCCATATTTATCACCCTGCACAAAATTAAAGTCAAAGTGGATCAGAGATCTCAACATAAAACCAGACACACTAAACAGGTTAGAAGAAAAAGTGGGGAAGAGCCTTGAACTCATTAGCACAGTAGACAACTTCTGAACACCAACAGCACGGGCTCTAAGATCAAGAATCAGTAAATGGGACCTCATGAAACTGAAAAGCTTCTGGTAACTAAAGGACACTGTTGCCAGAACAAAACGACAGCGTACAGATTGGGAAAGGGGATTCACCAACTTAGTTCTTCATAATTGTTCAATTGTTTGTTTAGTGACTGGCTGAATTACTACAGTATCTGTTTTCACCTGCTTTTTGGTAAGCATTTGGTGTTACATCTGAACAAGGTACAGCATAGAACATTACTCCATTTACTCTGCAATGACAGTGGTCTTAGCATGCCATCATCTCCTTTATTCTTGACTACACACAGCTATTGAGTTTCACTACATTGCATGCTGGTAACTAATGCTTTACAACTGTCTACTGTTAAAAACTTCTCCAATTAAATTCTGGCTCCTTACAGGTACAGATGTCAGGCTCAGTGTTTATTATTTCTTCTGACCTCAGGAAGAGTTCTCTCAACCATCCTGGAAACTAACTACCTTACAATTTAGTCCATGTACTGAGTAGCCTTCTACCATAGCCTCTACTGTCCATGCAAACTTAGCATACTATAAAGTTTTCCCTCCATTATCTGTGTCAAATGAAGTTAGTTCCTTAGGGAACAGGGGGGATGCTGTCTTGCAACCTGCTTCTTATTCCAGATAAAATCTGAGCCCAGGATTTTTCCCTGAAACTTTTCTTGAGTAACACACCCACTTTAGGAGCTGGGTGCTCAGTGGAGAGGGATCAGTCTCTTTTGTCTCAAGCAAGTACCAACTGTCTCAAGACTGAAGAGTAAGTACAACTAGGACCCAAGTGTTCTTCCAACCTCGTACCTGGTAGAAAGGCTTCTTTAAACAAGTGGAGACTGGACAAGTGTGGGGACCTCACTGTGCTCCTAAGCATTACAGAACTTTGTTGTGGCCAGGTTATAAGTAGAAAAAGGAGAAACATAAACCACCTGCTCTTCCCAGGAACAAATCTCTCCAACTTGGACTGTGGGGAGAAGTGTACTCCAGTGTTCTGGGCCAGACAGTCTAAGGCAGTTTCTGTTAGTAGAGCTAAAACGGAGAGTGAATGAACTTGGTTGAACTGCCATGTTCTTGCTCTTCCTGTTGATTTCATGATTTTTTTCATTTGTATGCAATTAATACCATTTCCAAAGTCATTAAATGTCTGTTGGCGACTTTTAAAATACGGGCCCTAGCTTCCATAGGAAACAAATCTATTAAGCCCTTCAAACTGTCATGCTAGGAGTTCAACCTCCTTTATATAACTTGTCCTATGATTCCCACTATTTTATTTCTAACAAACATAAAATTTACGGACAATGAATAAGAGGTACCTAGCCATATATTAATAGATATGGAACTCAAGAAAAAGCAAATTCAAAAGGACCAAGTACAGTAATAAAAAGCCTCTGTTTCCAGCACTTAGGTGGAGGTGGCAGAGACAGGAGGAACATAAATCTAAAGTGAACATGGGCTACATAGAGACTTCCAGGCCAGCATGCAGGAAATAGTTAAATCAGGCATAAACAAACCAACAAAGAAAGAAATGTTGTTGAAAGTAGTCATTTTTATCCAGTCATGTGGATCTGGCAATAGAACTTGCAGTGAGCCAGGAGAAAGAGGCCTGGTACTGTGTACCGTTGCTGGGTGAGTGTGGGTAAATTACACTCTATCATTCAAAATTATTAGAATGGTTTCTATATCCCCAAACAAAACAGATGAGTTTGTAGAAGTTAAATCACAAAAAATCAGATGTCATTATATGACCTTATACAAAAATGGAATGCCTTATGAAATTTTTCATGTTGAAATGTGACAGGTGAGGACCATTTGATAAGTACTTAACCCAAAGATCAAGTTGTCTTTAGCATTCATACCTACTGTTGTATAATCAATACCATTTCCAACTTGAAATACATCCATGGAATTGTGTTTTAAACAGTATAAATTCTTCTATCAGCTTGCCAATGAGTGAGAAATGAGACACCAATAGGTTAAGCAATTTTCCTATTTTTCTCATGCTAAATTGGCTCCAAGTAATTTCAAATTCATTTTCTTTTAAAGAAAATCACAAATAGATGAGAATTTTCTAGAGACCTAGTGTCAGGGTCAAAGTTTCTAAGAAAAGTAGAGGGAAACAGAAATGAATGGAAGAGGTGGGCTAAAATTTTCAGATAGATGACCTGTGAATATTATTAAGGTCTTAGGAAGTTTTCCCAAGGTAAGGAACACATTTAATTTATACCTAAAATAACATAACTCAGGACTCCATCTTTTTTTTTACAGTCTTGTTTTCTTTTAGCCACAATTCAAAAAGCACTGGTGAGTAATCTTGTGCAGATGTTTTGCTAAAACTTTTGGCTGTCCCTCAATTCTGAAGCTTCAAGAACTGACATTTTAAAAAGCCTTCTCCTAAAAGTGCCGAGTGCTGAACTAAGGTCTTAATATGAGGAGATACAAGCTCTAGTTTCTTCTTGGCATTACACAAAGGGATTTGAAAATACTTGACAGACAGGCGAAGAGAGGACAAGAGAAGGAGAATGCGCGCGCGCACACACACACACACACACACACAGAGAGAGAGAGAGAGAGAGAGAGAGAGAGAGAGAGAGAGAGAGAGAGAGAGAGAGAGAGAGAGACTGGTATGACTCTCACACCTACCCATACCCACCTTAAAGGAAAGGTGCCCACAAAAGGCAGTCAGATGGAAAACCAGGAGCAAAGAACTTCACAGAAACAGGAAATAATTGACTTTCCAATTGAGTGGGAAGAGCATTTCATTGATTAATCTCCTCGTTCGTTTGATCACGCATCGCCCGGCAGCAGCGCAGGCGCAGGAAAGCAAGTCTTGCCCTCCTGGCACACTCCGGCGGGTTTCGCACCCGGATCCTGGGGCACCACTGGCTCATGGGAAAGGTGCTGTTTTCACTTTCTGCTTTGAATAGAAAGGACCTTCATAACTCTAGCTCAGGGGATATGTTTAATTCTCTGACACGTGCTCCCTCCAGCCTCTGAATCCACGCATGATAGGCTGTGCTGTGCTGTGTGTCTGGGTCCTTTAACCAGTTGCTCATTATCTGAGAATTTGAATTTTTATTCAAGGGTCGTTAAGCCTCAATATACGTCTTAAGAAATTATTATAGAGTAGGCCTTGCAGACTCTTCCCTGAAAAGCTAATGTGATATTATGCTTCTCCAAAATAATCGTTCTCAGCTGTGATAGAAAGCAAAAATTTAAAAAAAAGTTAAATAAAATGTAAAACTTCAAAATTCACAAATATGTCTAGATTACACTTTGATGTTCTCAGTTTGTCCTCACGTGTTTGCCTCAGAATTCACTTAACCTTAACCTTAACAAAAAAGTTATATTAACTGGTTCAGAATTAGTTAGTTCTTTTAAGGACTGTAGAATATCTTGGAATTCATTTAGCCTTACCTATGCTGCCTTACAGGCAAATTATAGACCTTTCTAATATCTGTTATGCTGTTTTTATCTGAACCCTAATCTGTGTGTATTCTCTCAATAGTTTAGTTTGTTTTTGGTTTATGGAATATGTTCTTCCTTTTTAGCAATTTGTCTGCTTGAAACACTACTCCACTTAGTTACCTAACTCAGAACGTGGGAGCACATATCATCTTGAAAATCATGGCAGACGGCTGTCTTTGGTCTGCCCACCCCATTCAGAAACAGTGGCATTTCAGAATCCCTTTCTGCTTGTCACCACCTCTACCCTCCTGAAATCTGATTTCAGTTTTGCTCTATAAACATGTCCGGCTGTGCTGCCCAAAGAGAATTCCTCCCTGTTATAGCATTGCACTAGCTCTGTAGTCCACACAGCTTACCTGCCCCATCTCTTCACATGGTGTTTTCTTTGTGTTTGATCTTACTTTTGGTTAGAGGAGAGAAAATAAGGTCCTGGACCCAATCAACAGAAGTACCAGGCCTGAGGTTGCATTTAGTGTGGTGAGCTCAGGCCCCTTGAAAAAGAAAAGCAGCCACCTGCCACTGTAGAAAGCAAAGAAGAAGCTCTTCTGTCTCTTTGCACTTGCAGTCAGGTTTCGTTCCCTCGATCCACTCCCCTTGAAACTAACCACACATAAACTTCAGAGCAGAGACAACCTGAAGCTTACGTATTGCATACAGTGGGGGAAACTTAATTAGTCATATTGCTTCTGTTTTATAGCACTAAGGCAAGGTAATAGATTGGGGACTAAAAATCCTGTTAGATGTTTTCTCATAGCCTGAGTGGAGCACGGTGGAAGGACACACAGAGGTCTCAGCTGTGGCATGCTCGGCTTAATGTACATTTTATCAAAAAATGTAAA
The DNA here is from genome assembly GCA_028658305.1 of Pachyuromys duprasi. Classification (NCBI taxonomy): domain Eukaryota; kingdom Metazoa; phylum Chordata; class Mammalia; order Rodentia; family Muridae; genus Pachyuromys; species Pachyuromys duprasi. The sequence goes on from CM053760.1 coordinate 1,281,346, forward strand.
CGAGTCACTAAAACTAAACATCTTGAGAGTATTTGTATTTTTTTTCTTAAGTGAAGAGAGGACTTTAGAATTGGCCTAGCAGTGAAATTATGCTTCCTAGGGTTAGGCACACCATGGTGAACATTTTTACTAAAAATCATCTCAAAGCAGAAAAGGAATATAAACTTGTTTTTAAAATGCCTATTTCAAGGCAATATGAAAATTTTCCATCCTTTGTGGTATCTGTGAATATGTAATATACATAATAAAGACACAAAGCAAGTGAATTTCAATATAAAATACAAAGTATTATACTTTACAAAAAAAGATAAAAGAAAAATTCTAGTCAGGGTGAAAAAGAAAGGCACGGCACATGATATTGTATAGTTAACTGTGCTTTGACTCCAGGACCTGAATAAGCCCTGAAACAATCTCATGCAATCTAATCTAGGCAGTGAGAAAGAGGGGGGCAGTCTTATGTATTTTTCTTTACAAACAAGAGGAACTTACAGAAGGAATATGAAAATTGATTAAGTCACTTTTCCCTTTAGGTGAATACAATATAACATTGGTAGCCCATGGGCTGAAGATTTGTTAGGAGCCTCTTTCCATCAGATGTTAGTTTTTTCTAAGAGTACCCTGTGGAAGACTAAACTGAACACGCAGTTGTGAGCACTGAAAATGTGTGCCTATGGATAAGGGAGGGAAGATCTGAGATGGGGGAATGCATTTTTTTAACTGTGGAAGCCATCGCTATCTTCTTTGATTTTTCCTGGGAGGCTACAATTAACCTCTCATGTTACAAGAGGTATGGCCTCCAGCTCTCATTCTTGCCCTACCCCTGCCCTTTATTTATATTTTTTAATTTTATTCTTTGTTATTAATTACAATTTATTAACTCTGTATCCCAGGTGATTCCAACTCCCTCATTCGCTCCCAATCCTACCTTCCCTCCCTCATCTACTCCCTGCCCCTTTCCAAGTCCACTGCTAGGGGAGGAATGCACTTTTGGTAGCAGGTTCCCTGTAGCTTATGCCCAGAAAAGCATAAGACAAGTCATCAGCAAAATATGGGTAGCAACAATCTTCTAAAAAAATTAAAAAGAGCAAAATGAACTGAATGAAAATGAAAATAGCTTGATACAGAAGAAAGTAGACACATTAAAATCAAGAGTAAAAATAATCAAATTGATGCCCCAGGTGCAATGAAGGTTTAAAAAAAATTTCAGAGTTCCAAGATGCATTTGAGAGCTGAATTAAACAGGCTAAATTAATCTTTGAGCAATTTTCTTACTGGGGAAAGATGAATTCATTTTTTTCACCTTGGTGAATTTATTAATCTCCCCATGGGCAAAAAGTCATTTACATTTTTTAAGTACAGAAAGATGTGTGGGTTTGCAAAGCAGCTTTATAAGGTATGAGACACTATTACCAGTATGTGAACAACCCAGTTTCTGAAGTCTACACTTGTGCATGATTTTATAAACCCTTGATACAAATCTTAATACTCAAAACATTGCTTTCCTTGGCAAAGTAAACAGAGTGAAGTGGGAAGTCATGTAAAAATTTAGAAGTCACTTTATTAAATAAAATGAACTCAGGGGTTGCATTGTACCAAGTGCAGACTGATTCATTTTGTATGGAAATAGGAAAGATCCTGGATTATGTCAAAACTGTGTGCTCATTCACATCATTTCATTTTTAATATATCCCATTTAATATCTTCTTTGCCCAAGCATGTACACAGATATATAAAGACACATGCATATATATACGTGTGCACACCTTCATACACACAGAGAGAGGGGTTTACTCTAGACAGAAACAATGTCTTATTTGCTCAGTTAAACTATACTTGAACTTACTACTAAAAAATAGAAAACATGTTTCAAATAATAGAAATTTTGACTGCATTTAACTCTTCAAGTTATTGGAAAAGGTTTTTTTAATTTACTGCAGTGATCAGTCTTTCAAATTTGGAGACAAGAACCGGAATGCTTGCGAATTAAGGGAAGTTCATGAAATTAGAGGTCATTAATGTGTTCTGAATGTTGGTGTCTCCCCAAACTCACATGATAGGACTGATAATGTGTTACAGAATTATTAGGAAGTGGAGATGAGGTAAATTATTTAAGTCACCAGGGATGCGATATAATATGACTAGTTCCTCTAATAAGAGCTTGAAAGAAGCCATCCTACCCCTCTAGCACTCAAGGACACAATATGATGATGCTATATTTGAAGAAGAGACCCAACCCTGACATCAAATCTGCTGAAGGTAATGCAGTCCTCCCTCACCTCCAGGACTATAACAAATAAATTCCTGTTGGCTACAGTTTCCCCACTGTAAAGAATTTTGCTGCAATAATGCACATAGACAAGATAGGCCTACAATGACTTGTGCTCAACACTCGTGTGTGTATGTGTGCACGATGGCTGTGAATTTTAAAACATCCATAAATATATGGAATATGGAATTAACAACATGCATGTAAAACTTTTGATAAATACAAAGTGATAAGTTTAATTGAATGGCATTAACAAAGAACCACAGCCTATGGCTTATATTAAAATCATGAAAACCATTTTTGGGTAGTATTTGAATAAGAGATCTGTCAAGAATGTGTGTTAAAACTGCCAACTTAAAGACACATTTTGCTTCTGAAAGCTGTTTCTCCTTGGCATCTCACAGAGGGGATTGAACTCAGTATATGTATATTTTTTTAGCTGCTCACAACAGTGACTCACAGACCGGAGAGGGCCACAGGCAAACTTATGAATCGTCACATTACAGGTGAGCAGACAGGCTGTTAGCATCTCATGTCTCCTCCTGCCCTGAAAACGCTCACCTTAACCATCCACCCTCAGAGCAGCAATCCTACCAATACACCAGGTCTGCACTGCAGAGTCCAGGCAACTTGCAACATATCTGAATACATTCATTTCCAATCCTAAAATCAAAACTATATTGAATTCCCTTATTTTCCCATTTTGTTGACTAATTTTCCTTAGAATTTGGATTTTTGAGAATCATGAGTTATCCAAGAACTACTGGTTAGGAATTCAAGAAGCATCTGTGTGTGTGTGTGTGTGTATTTGCTGAATGTGTTTTCATATGACATGGATGCCTTTAAGATAGCATTTTGTCCAGTGATCATGACATATTGTCAACATGACACAACGCATTGTATCGGATCCAAATGAAATCCCAATTCTCCAAACTCCAAAAAGTGGCCCAAATATTCATAAATGAGCTGACCCTGGACTATAGGAGGATTCTGGTAGTTAGATAAAAGCTGGAAGTCCTTGGGAACTAGGGAAAACCAGTTTCCAGCTGCCAAAAGGGGTCATTTCCCCTCTGGTAGAAGGGACATATGCAACATGTGGCACCTAACAGCACATCAAAGTGGATGCTGGCTTCCAGGTTTCCTCAGTATCACAAGTATCTGATACACATCTCAAAGGCCATGCTGGCATCCTAGCCCTTCTCAACTCTTCTCCTTCTCTAATCTCTTGCCAGCTCACAGGCTCGCCTCCCTCCTGCCACTCATTCTCCTTGTAACCCTGATATTCTAACTATATTTCCTCTGTTCTCTGTTCCTGCTATCTCACTAGGCTCTTTTTTCTATTCCTGGCTATTCCACCTCTCTTGTGGATAGCTCTGGCCATTTATAGTCTGTTGGCCATGCTCAGTCCATTTCTTTCTCTCTCTGTTCTGTTTCTGGATGTTCTCTCTCTTATATCTACAACAACTACCTTCCCCTTAACCATACCATAGAGCTGTCATGTCATCAGTCTATACACATTGCTTCATGATAGATATTATTTCATACACTATCACTTAAACCTTATAACCTAGGATGGAATCATTTCTTACCTATTGTTTAGGAAAAGGAAGAGTCTTCTGGATGGATGGGTGGATGGATGGATGAATGCATGGGTAAGTGATTTGGTGGGGAGATGATAGATGGAAGAAAACATTGGAAAACTTTCAAAATTTGACGGAAGTGTAACTTCGTAGTAATTTTTTAACGCCCCAACCTATGGATTTCACATAGGCAGATTGACGTAACTGAAATTAAAAATTAAAAATACCCACAGTTTCTGTCTTGTTGAGCATATTTAGTCTTCTTGTATTTATTTCAAGCAATGCAATAATTATTGTATTACATTTGCATAATTCATTATATGATTAATTAATATATTATTAATATAGAGATGGTTTCATGTATATGATGGGTTCTATAATTATAAACGCCACACTGTTTAGAATTGTGCCTCTGTGGGGTTTGGTACCTAAGGGTAGCCAAACTGTAGCTCTCTGTTGAAGACACAGAAAGAAAATTTTACGAAGCTTTTAGGAGATAATTGATAAGAGTGGGTAAATGCAAAAGTTTTTATGCATTTTGGATACAAGGGCTTAGAAAAATTTAGAAATATTAGGGTCTAGATAAGCTTTTTTAAAAAAGGTACTCATTTGTTTATTACATAATCTTCACTTTGTATCCCGGCTTTGGCCCTTCCCTCCTCTCCTCCCATTCCCACTCACCCTCTCTCTTCTCCTCCAATGCTCTTTCCCTAGTCAGATAGAAGAGGGGACCTCCTCCCCTTCTATCTGACCCTAGCCTATCAGAACACCTCAGGACTGGCTACATAATCTTCCTCTGTGGCCTGGCAAGGCTGCACCCCCAAGGGGGAGGTGATCAGAGAGCCTCCCACTGAGTTCAAGCCAGAGAAAGCTCCTGATCCCCTTAAAGGGACTTCAGTGGAAACTGAGCAGCCTATGGGCTTCCTCTGAACAGGAGGACTAGGTCCTCTCCATGCAAGGTCCTTGTTTGGAGTTATCAGCCTCCATAGGCCCCCTGGGCCCAGGTTTTTGGGCTCTGTTGGTCTCCTTGTGGAGTTCTCCAAGCTTTTAAATATATAAATATAGGTTTCTACCAAAACCAGTAAAAATTAAAGGCTTGTCATTTATCTCCAACTCCACCCCCCCCCCCATTCCAGACAACTTTCTTTAATCACACTCACAGATATCAGAATGCAGAGGACCAGCTCAGAACTTAAAGTGTGTGTGTTTTAATGTTGTAACTAAGCAAGATCAATATCCCTCTGGGGCTTATAGTCTAAAGCGGCTATTAGGTTAACTTCTTGAATTGCAATGGATTGTTTAAAGCCTTTGCCCTGCAGTAACTTTCCTGGGGATTCATTCTGGGTAAGGTCTTCAGCTGCTGCTTGTAAATGCCTGTTGTGGGTATCACATTCATGAAGCTACCTCAGCCTCATACAATAGGTGGGTTCTTTTTATTTAACCCCTCTTATGGTTTACCTTACTTGGAAAAAGTCGCACAATGTGTTACATTTGTGCAAATCCCAATCAGTTCCCTCTCTGAGCTCACTTACTAAAGCATTAACTAAGTTTGCCATGAAACTCCACAAGTATCGTTATCATTTTGGTCTACAAGCTACCTGTCCATATACACAGATATCCCCTTACCGGAAATACCCTCTGCCATCACTTGTATCTCTTGGAACTATATGAAAATTTACCAATGCTGTAAGATATTCCCTTGCTAAGATAAATTTGTACCTCAAAGATCAACAGTTATAGCAATAACTATATTTTCCCCTCATAAACGGGAGTTCTTCTATAGTGCCTTTTTACTCATGTTCTCTATGATTTTATCCTGCATAAAAAATAATCATCTGACATTTACTGCAATGACACTGTCAGTTTCACGAAGACCTTCAAGTGGATAAGGTACTATGCCACAAGTTTAAGTTAGCTTAAGAAAATTATGAGCCTAAATACAACAGTTTCGGATAATAACATTTCTGGAAGAAAGCATAGTGTATATGTACTTTAATAAAAAATGAACCTTGGTCTTAACTTCACCAATAAAGGCAGCACTAGTTTTTTTTAAACATGAAAATTTGTACATTTTATATAAAATTATTTAATTCTATAAAATATAATGTTAAAGAAGAAGTAAAACTGTAAGAAAAAAAGCCAATTCCACTGAAGGGCTAAATTTGTGCTATAAGATACTTATGTGGGAGTCTACTATGTTGAGGAAAACAGCTAGCAACACAGTCGAGAGAAAGGCTGGGTCGGTTCGCTCTAGTAAGGAGCCAGCCATGAGTCCCTGCTCTAAAAGGAATAGCGTGGTCCTCCCACACACTGCAGCAACACTTACCGTAGAGGGCCATGGAGACAACCTGAGCACATTTTTTTCTTTTTTTAATGAGTTTTGTGTATATCAGCGGGGAAAGGGCTGTGTAGACAGTTACAGCTCAGCATGGCAGAGGCCACAGCAGTAATGACAATTTCTTCTCAAGTTAAATTTAATGTGATTAAGTTTTATTCTAGCTGTTACTTCTCATTTTGAAAGAGATACAGTTTACAATGTAAGAGGATATAATAACAATAATTTTTTCAAAGGTCATGAATTTGAGATGGAGTCAGGGCACGGAAGAAGTTGGTTGGGGTAGGGTTTCGAATGGTTTAAATACAGCACTAGCGTGTAAATAGTCAAAAATACAATAAACTAAATTGAAAATTGTAATTTTTATTCCATTTCTCCTAGTTAACAACTGACATTGCACACCCATTTTAAAAATAGAGACTCATTTGTTTGACTAAGGCAGCAAGCATTCTTGTATCTTTTATTGTCCCATTCCAGGATAACACATATTCCCAGTGTGACCTCGAGAAATGCACAATGAAGTGTGTCCATTTTTTGGGGGGGGTGAGGAGATGGGTGAGAAGATTAACTCAAATGTAAACCACATGCTCTAAGAGTTTCCATCGCAGAAGGTAGATGCTCTTTAAAAATAGTTGCCTGGCATCTGGAGGCAGCCAGCCAGTCCATGGATAGAATTCCCTTTGAGAGATCCAGCTGCGGTGACTCTGCCCAGACTGTGTTAGGATAGTCTCAAATAAGATTAAGTGTTAAGCCCTCTAAGGCATTTATGTACAAAGTTAGTAATTTCCTCTCAGTTTTTACTCACATCTCAGAGCTGGCTGATGTATGTGCACTGAGATATTTCTAAATTGCTGGGGTGAGTGATGTTAGTGCAGACTCCACATTTGGGAAAACATGAGATGGTAAAGGATGTCAGAAAGCCCTCTGCAGAGAGAATCTGCCAGAGTAGCAGCCCTCTGCAGGGAGGGTCTGCCAGAGTGTTGCAGTGGTCACTGTTTCCTCCTAGATGATCCAGCTGTGACTTGGGGAGCCACAATGTCCTGGAAGGAGATGGCAGGTGACATGCTGCTCTGTAGTGAATTCATTGTCCCCCAGATTCATATAAACCCCAAATGGAGAATGTGACTATTGACAAGGCCTTCAAAGAAGGAATCAAGTTAAAGTGAAGCCATGTGAGTATAGTCTAGTCCAATCAAAGTGACAGCTTCATTGGGTGGAAAACTATGAACCACTGTGAAGACGGGAGAGCACACAGAGGAAAAGTGGTGAGACATGGCATGAAGATGCTCATTACGGAGCTGGGGAAAGAGAATGGAGTGGAAGCCTGTCGGCACCGTCACCTTTGGCATCTAGCCCACAGGAGCACTTAAAATGGTGTTTTGTTATGACAGCCCCTGTGGAGTAGTAACGCTTGTTTGGCAGCAAACAAAGGCAATGACTGTGTTCAAGCATGAATCTACTCACTAGACTGATACTGAATAATGTGTTGGTAAAGATCGAGCCTTCCTGGTCAAGAACCATAAAGCCCATTAAAGAGCCACTGCTCATATTGCTGGAAACTTCTGTTTTTCCTGGGAACATTGCTAGTCAGACCTTGGACATCAGACACATATGATTGTGTTTTCAAGTTTGGTAATGTTTTCAATCTAATCAAATCCTGTTGAAACAGGATGGTTAGTTTTTGTCAAGACAAAAAGCAACAGTGTATATGACAAATGTCCCAAAGCAGAGTCAGAATCATGCAGTGTTCAGAATACTCCCAAGTACAAAAAGGCTCAGACCTTCACTTGCCTGAAGTAGAATAATACTGTCTACCAACAGGTGGAAAAGAGTAAAAGGAAACATAATTAGTGTCATTGCATGCAGCTAATGCATCCAAAACTCAATCATGGGAGTAAGCATGCAGTAGGAGACACAGATTCAATGGATTGACTAGAAGCAAATTCTCCCTGCCCTGTTGCACATTCCCAAGAAGGGAACAGACTCTACTGAGGTGAGTCAGGTAAGCAACAAAAGTAGCTTTCTGTTTTCAGTGTTAAATATGAGTGTCAATGGCCCAGCTTTATTTGCACTGGGTGTTTTTCTTTTTTATTTATTTAATTTTAATATTTTTATTTTATATTAGTCACAGGTTACATACTTTGTATCCCAGCCATAGGCCCCTCCTGCATAACCATCCCTATCCCACCCTTCCCTCCCTCATCTCCTCCCTGCCCCTTTCCAAGTCCACTGATAGGAAAGGACCTCCTCCCCTTCAGTCTAACTCTAGCTTATCAGGTCTCTTCAGGACTGGCTGCAATGTCCTCTTCTGTGGTCTAGCAAGGCTGCTCCTCCCTCGGGGGGCAGGAGGTTGAAGAGCCAGCCATTGAGTTCATGTCATAAATAGTCCCTGTTCCCCTTACTAGGGTACCCACTTGGGTACTGAGCTACCATGGGCTACATCTGAGCAGGGGTTCTAGGTTATAACCATACTTGGTCCTTGGTTGGAGAGACAGTCTCATAAAAGACCCCCGTGCCCTGATATATCTAGTCCTTGCAGAGCTCCTGTCCTCTCCAGGTCATACTAACTCCCCCTTCTCTTATATGATTCCCTGCACTCTGCCAAAGGGTTGGTTATTTTTCTTAATATTTGCTTTGATACCCTGCTAGGTAGAGTCTTTCTGAGGCCCTCTGTGGTAGGCTCTTGTCTTGTTACTTGTTTTCTCCTACATCCAATGTCCATCCAATTTGACTTTCTAAGTGAGGATTAATCCTCTTACCCCAGGTCCTCTTTCTTGTTTATCTTCTTTAGGTGTATAGATTTCAGTACATTTATCCTATCTTATAGCTCTATATAAGTGAGTATATACCATGTGCATCTTTCTGCTTTTGGGATACCTCAGTCAGGATGATTGTTTCCAGGTCCCACCATTTGCCTGCAAATTTCATGATTTCCTCCTTTTTAATTGCTGAG
>CM053760.1:1290979-1318457 GCA_028658305.1 Pachyuromys duprasi
TCCTTCTTAATTTCTTCCCTAACCAAGCTGTCCTTGAGTAACAAGTTGTTCAGTTTCCACGTATGTGCAGGCCGTTTGCTATTTCTGTTGTTGTTGAGGTTCAGCTTTAGACCGTGATGGTCAGATAGGATACAAGGGATTATTTCAATCTTCCTGTATCTGCTGAGACTTGCTTTGTGACCAACTATATGTTCTATTTTGGAGAAGGTTCCATGAGGTGCTGAAAAGAAGGTATACTCTTTTGATCTGGGGTGAAAAGTTCTGTAGACATCTATTAGGTCTAATTGATTTAGGGTGTCTCTGAGTGCCCTTGTTTCCCTGTTTTGCTTCTGACCAGATGATCTTTCCCTTGGTGAGAGTGGAGTGTTTAAGTGTCCCACTATTAGGGTGTTGGGATCAATGTGTGATTTCAGCTTTAATAATGTTTCTTTTATAAATGTAGGTGGTCTTTATTTGGGGCATAGATATTCAAAATTGTGATGTCCACCTGTTGGAATTTTCCTTTGATGAGAAGAAAGTGCCCCTCCTCATCTTTCTTGATTAACTTTGGTTGAAAGTCTATTTTATTAGATATTAGGATTGCTACCCCAGCTTGTTTTTTGGGTCCATTTGCTTGAAAAACATTTTTCCAGCCCTTTTCTCTGAGGCAGTGCTTATCTTTGTTGCATAGGCGTGTTTCTTGGATGCAGTAGAATGTTGGGTCCTGTTTCTGTAACCATTCTTTTAGTCTATGTCTCTTTATTGAAGAGTTGAGTCCACTGATGTTGATAGATAATAGTGACCAGTGGCTGTTAGATCCTTTTATTGTGAAATTGGTGGTCTTACTATGATTCATTGCTCTTTTCCCCCCTTTTAGTTGGGAAGTTACCTGTATCCTATATTTTCTTAGGTGTAGTTGTTTTCATTAGATTGACGTTTTCTTTCTAGTATCTTCTGTAGGTTTGGGTTGCTGTGTAGATATTGCTTAAATTTTGTTTTGTCATGGAACATTTTGTTTTCTCCATCTATGTTGATTGAAAGCTTTGCTGGTATAGTAGTCTTCGTTGCCATCTGTGTTCCCTTAAAGACTATGACTTCTGCCCAGGCCCTTCTGGCTTTCATAGTTTCTGATGAGAAGTTTGGTGTGATTCTGATAGGTCTACCTTCATATGTTACTTGGCCCTTTTCCCTTGCTGCCTTTAATATTTTTTCTTTGTTTTATAGGTTTAGTGTTTTGACTATGATGTGACAAGAGGTATTTCTTTTCTGGTCTAATCTATTTGGTGTTCTGTAGGCTTCTCGTGTGTTTATGGACATTTCTTTCTTTAAGTTGGGAAATTTTTCTTCTATGATTTTCTTTAAAATATTTTCCGGTCCCTGGATCCTGGAGTCTTCTTTTTCATCTATTCCAATTATTCTTAGATTTCATCTTTTCATGGCGTCCTTGATTTCTTTGATGTTTTGTGTTTGGAACCTTTCCAATTTTATTTTTTCCTTGAGTGAGGAATCCATTTCTGCAAGTGTATCTTCAGCTCCAGAGATTCTCTCTTCCATCTCTTGTATTCTATTGGTGATGCTTACCTTTGTGGTTCCTGATCTTTTCTCTAAGTTTTCCAGTTCCAGGTTTTTCTTTGTTTGTGTTTTCTTTATAGATTCTGTTTTCATGCTTTGTATCATTTCCATCATCTAATTGAATGTGGCTCCTAATATTTTGTTTGTTTCCTCTCTATATGTCTTTAATTGTTCCTCTACAGTTATACTTTTCTGAATATCTTTGAGGGCCTTGTTCCTTTCCTCTTTTTGTCCCTATTTTTGTTCCTCTAATATCTGCATAATCATAGCTTTAACGTAATTTTCCTGTGTCTCCACTGAATTAAAATCTCCATTGCTTTTGGGTGTTTCTGGTGGGGCCATGGTGTCCTGATTTTTGTTGGGTGAGTGCTTACGTCTACCTTTAGCCATTTGTTTATATATATATTCAAGGAGCTGTTTGTGCTTTGAAGCTGAACTTCAGACTGGAACTGTCAATCTCTGGTGTCAGGAGTATTCTTCAAGAAGATCAGGGAGTTCCAGTGGTTTGAAAGTGTGTGTTAATGTCTCAGTTTAGCTCTGTTGTGGGATCTGTGTGCCCGGCTCCGTGCTCTGTGCTAGAAGCTGTATGCACTGCAAGCTGGTCGCCACTCTAGTCTGGTGGCTTGGCTCCTCACTCTGTGTCAGAGGCTGAGTGTCCCGGTTTGAGATGGCAGCTGGGGGCACCGCTCAGTTCTGGAGGCTCCACGCTCTGACCTGAGCTTGCTGCTAAGAGCTCCCCTCTGGTCTGAAGACTTGGCACCTCCTTCTTCTGGGCCAGGGGCTGTGCACCATAATCTGAGATTGTATCTGGGGGCTTCTTAGTCTGGCCAGGAAACTGTGTGACCCAGTCCGGGGTGGCGGCTGGTGGCACCGAGGGGTGTGGGCCCACTCGAAGCAGCCCCAGCCCGTTCTGGATCAGTATCTTGAGGGTTCTCATTCTGGCCCAGATACTGTGTGACCCAGTCCATAATGGTTGGTGGCAGCACCCAGTGAGGCTGCATGTTCAGATCAGGGCTGTGCACAGCCGGTCACCAGGAATTTTTCCAGGGATTAACTGGATGTCTCTAGGATTTTCCCACTTGATTTCCTCACTGTAGGAATTCCGCTCACCTGGCAATTGCAATCTCTGGTGTTTTAGGTCCCAGAGTTCAGTCTCCTGGTAGCTGTGCCGACACTGCTGTCCTACTCCTCAGTCACAGTGTCCTCCTGGGGCAGCCATCTTGGATCCCTGTTTTTCTTTTTTTAATACATTGTGCCCTGAGATGTTTTTAACTGAAGCTTTGTAATAACTTTCTATAAGTTCACTCTCTCTGTCTCTTTCTCTTCCTCCTTCCCTCTTTTTCTCTCTCCCTAAATATATATAAGGAAAATATGGTGAAAATGCATATTTTCAACATTTACACACTCTTTTTGAAATTTATTTATTTATTTTATTAATTGCAGTTTATTCACTTAGTATCCCAGCTGTAACGCCCTCCTTTGTTCCCACCCAATCCCACCTTCCCTCCCTCACCTACTCCCATGCCCCTCCCCAAGTCCATTGATAAGGGAGGTCTTCCTCCCCTTCCATCTGACCCTAGCCTATCAGGTCTCATCAGGACTGGCTTCATTGTCCTCCTCTGTGGCCTGGTAAGACTGCACCCCCATCAGGGGGAGGTGATCAAAGAGCCAGCCACTGAGTTCATGTCAGAGACAGCCCATGCTCCCTTTACCAAAGAACCCACTTGGAGACTGAGCTGCCATGGGCTACATCTGTGCAGGGGTTCTAGGTTATCTCCATGCATGGTCTGTGGTTGGATAATCAGTCTCAGAAAAGACCCCTGTGCCCTGATATATTTGGTCCCTGTGGAGCTCCTGTCCTCTCCAGGTCATACTAACTCCCCCTTCTTTCATATGATTCCCTGCACTCTGCCCAAAGTTTGGGTATAATTTTCAGCATCTGCTTTGATACCTTGCTGAGTAGAGACTTTCAGAGGCCCTCTGTGGTAGGCTCCTGTCCTGTTTCCTGTTTTCTCCCTCTTGTGATGTCCATCCCGTTTGCCTGAGTGAGAATTAGTCATCTAACCACAGGTCCTCCTTCTTGCTTAGCTTCTTTAGGTGTACAGATTTTAGTAGGTTTATCCTACATTATATGTCTAATATCCACTTATAAGAAAGTGTGTGTATCTTTCTGCTTCTGGGATACCTCAGTCAGTATGATCTTTTCTAATGATCCCACCATTTGCTTGCAAATTTCATGATTTCCTTGTTTTTAATTGCTGAGTAGTATTCCATTGTGTAAATGTACCACAATTTCTGTATTCATTCCTCTGGGTTGTTTCCAGATTCTGGCTATTATAAATAAAGCTGCTATGAACATGGTTGAACAAATGTCCTTGTTGTGTACTTGAGCATCTTTTGGATATATGCCTAGGAGTGGTATAGGTGGATCTTGAGGAAGTGCACCAACTCTCTTGCTGTGTAGCATACATTTAAAAGTTGGCTGTATTTTCAGTGAGAGTGATACTTTTGGTAAATGTAACCTTTACCATGAAGGATACAGAATATTTTTTCCAGAAACTTCAGATGTGCCTCCTTACTATCCGTCTCACCTGATTAAATACTGGCATGGTGAATTTTAGTTCAGCAACTTTTTCTTTAACATTTAATGTCTTTATGTCAGAAAAAAAGTCTTGACCTACTCTAATAGCAAACAGATTTCTCGCACATTTTCTTTCAGAAATGTCAGTATTTCAAACTGTTGTTTTGTAGCTCATAACTCCCTTGGGTTAATTTATCTTTATCTCATGAGGTAAGCGTCAATTTTTTCTCTTCTTCTAATATCACTGCTTGAAAGCATTTTCACTAGTTACCAAGTACAGTGATAGTTTTTTCTGTAGCTGTTACTTCTATGGTTTGTTTCTAAGCCCCTAACCTCTTTCATTGACTTATGAATCTATTTTTCTGTCAACATCATAGTGTCATAATTACAGTCTCTACTATAATTAAGAAATAATTTACCCTTATTTCTTCACAAGTCTTAAACAGAATCATTGAAATCAGGAAAATAGAATCAATAGTTGAAACTACCTAAGAAATCATCCTGCAAATGAAAGCTCGACTGAAACAGGCTTTTAGTTCTTGGCACGACTTATGCTGCGTAAGAGGCATCATTCTGAACTTAATCTCAGCATATAGGCCCGACCCCTTCCAAAATGGGAAAAAAATATTTAATACATTAAAAACCTAGTCTATAATCCCAGGAAAGCCCCTAAATGTGTTTACCTTGCTTTTTTGTTTCTATAGTTCTATATATTGTTAATTGAAGTGTGATAAACACATATATATTTTGTGCATAAAAGACAGTGCATATAAGGCTTGGTGCTGCATAATTTAGGTGATTTCTTCATGCAGCCATTGGCCTGCAATAAAGGCTTTTTTTTTGCCTTTGTACATTTGTGTAGTGGTCTCTTGTAGGCTTACCTTGCAATGCCTTATCCAAAAAGAAAAAATTAGGGTATCTTGTAAATGGATTAGATGTTAAAGACAAGAAGAATATTTCCAAGGTTCAGAGAGTGTTGTTCATCAAAAGGAAAAATATATATATAGTTGATAAAGGACTTCTCACAACCACACACAAAGCAAGAAAACAGAGGGCTAGATTTTCATACAAATTTATCAAAGTCACTTAGAGTCAATCTAATTTATCCCTAACCTTTTGGAAATTGAGTCATGGGAAACTTTAGAAAAACAAAAAGTAACACATTTTACATCTATACAAATATTTTTTGAATGCCAGGGATAAGAGTAAAGAAAATAACTACAAATGTATAAAATTTCAGGTAACACTCAAAGTGTTGACAAGCATCTACCAGGCGATTCACTAAAGCACAAACTTTATCCAAATAAGAAATTTTTAAAAACTGTAGCAAGAGCTCAATGAACTGGCTAACTCATGCCTGCCAGCTCACGACCGTGTCTCTTTAGATTTGTATGTGAACATTGTTCTATGCAAAGCGATGTCAGGAGGAGGGATTTTCAGAAGGTAGACAGTCATGCAGGCAGAGACCCCATGAATAGGATTAGTGTTCTTATAAGACACAAGCCACAGAAACTTTTGGCCTTCTACCAGATGAGACTCAAACAGGAAGACAGCTAGGAAGCAGGCCTTTTCCACTTCCTTACATTTTTATTGCTTTGATGTTTACTTTATAAGCCTATAACCCATTTAGTCTATGGTATTATTTATGGAAACAGACAAAGACATGTTTCCAAGATTAAAAAAATAAAAATAAAAGGGAGAAAATATAAGAAAATCATTGATTATTACATTAAAAGATGTAAATTTTAAAAAGAAGATATTTGAAGTTGAAATCAGCAAATAAAGTATTTGGGTAAATAAAGAAGAGGTCACAGCGGCAGTTCCATAACAAAACCCGATCTTTTCTAAAACCAAAAGAATTTCTTAAAAATGGAAAATGAAACAAACCTCAAAGAAAAGAGAAGGCAATACATAAATTACACATATTATAAGCATAACAGAAATAACATGAAAAAACCATGACATAGTAATCATCTGAATAAATGGCAACTTACTTAGAGAGCTGGCTGAAGGGCCTTTTAAGTAGTTCCATGGAGCAAATTCAAGCCTCAGTTTTGTATGAAAAACATGCACACAAAGTAATTTAGGAGAATAAAAAACACCAAGAGGTGGGCATATCTACAATAAGAAATTGGACATATAATAAAATGGAATTTTTAGGCAATGTAAGCTTTAGAGATAAAAGCACAGACACTTTACAGTGTTAAAGGCTAAAATTTACCATGACCTAACAGTTGCTAGGAATATCTCTTTACCCAAATAACCAAAGAATCTTCCTTGTAAAAGAAAAACTGCAACTAAAGAAGTAGAAATTCACACTCAAAATAGATTTTGACATATTAACTTCAGTCTTAACTAAGTTAAGTGTGCCAAAGAAATTCTTATAGAAGACCAAAGCAGCATGGTTAGGTGTCAGGGAAGTCTATCTGTGTTCTCCACCAAAACTTCAAACAGAAAAATAATTCCATATCATATATATTATTCCAGTGCTTATAGGAAAACACAATCTTTTATGCAGTAAATATGCTTTGATATCGAATTCTAAAATACATAGATCATAAGAGAAGAAAAATTTCTAATCTATGTGCTTAATAAGTGATAGAACAAAGTCTACATAAAATATTATCCACTGAATAACCATTCATACATTTAAATATCAAAATAAGTATTCATATTCAAAATAACAGTGTCATTCTTAGACAAATTAGAAATACTGAGGAGTAAAGTGTTATGCAGCATACAACTCCCAAATTTTTTGAAAAAAGTCAATCTCTTTCTCCTCTCTCTCTCTCTCTCTCTCTCTCTCTCTCTCTCTCTCTCTCTCTCTCTCTGCGTACAAGTATATCTGAGTGTAGAGGCCACAATGAAATACTGTTTGAAAAAGTTTTCAATTAGTAGCAGGATGTAGACACATACACCTTTGATCCTAGCACTCAGAAAGGCAGACACAGGCAGATCTCTGTGAGTTTGAAGCCACCCTGGTCTACAAAATGAGTGCAGGATAGCCAAAGCTACACAGAGAAACCCTGTCTTGAACCCCTTCCCCACCAAAAAACTTTTAATTAGTGAATTTGGTAAAGTTACTTACGTTTATTTTACTGCATCTTTTCTATTGGTCTAAATTTTTTCTAAATGAAATATTTGGAAAATAAATCAAGTTTAAATTTAGATTCTTAGAGAAATAAATTTAATGCAATAAAGCTGGGTAACTGGTCTTAAAATACATTTGTGGCTCCTGAGTGGTGGGTCTTTAAGAAGTAGCAATGGCTATTGACTAGTCTTCCTAAAAAGTTTAATGGTAGGAAGAAAATTACATCACCTCTGGCCCAAATAAAATAAAGAGCTATAGTAGCCTTACCAACAATGAGTTATGTGTATTTGCCCTTCCTTTGAACAACAAAAAGAAATTCTGTGTGATTAATACAGAGACAGTTTCAAAGTATAACTGGTTTCCAAACCACAGAACGTCCAGTCCTAAAGGATGTCTATTACTAAATCCTAAAACAAAATACAATGGTATCTGAATCCAGGTTGGTGCCATTATGACATTCTAGCTTTGAACTACAGTAGCAACTGGTTAGGGCAAACCAGATGCCCAGTCAGAACATGTGAATCAAATGATTTACTTCTAATAGGTGACCACATGGCAAGTAATGTTGACTTTGGACTTAGTCGTGTAGGTACATTTCCTAATTGGCATACTAGTCTGACATGTATCTTGGATATTACATTTTTTATTTTAATCTTTCATGGCTACAAGTTTCTTGAGATCATAGACTGCTCCACATATATTTTTGTATCTTCAAGATGTTTTTGTATATCAGATCTTTAAAAAATACTTTACGATTAATTAGAAATTAGGAGAGCACTTTTGTGATATTATGGAATATTTGTCAACAGCTGTTTTTTTGTAGAAACAATATTCTATTAGACTGAGTTCTTCCAACTTTTGATCCTTGAGCTCATTTGAGGTAGTGTTCCTCATTCACCTCATTGTTGGACCATCTCAAAGACTCTAATTAAAGTCTTTCTTTAGTGAGTTGTCCCTCTGCTAACAGGTACTGGTTATTACCAGGAAGAAGAGACTCTCCGCACTATTTATTTTATATTCAACCCCATAGAAAAGATCTGTACCTTCAAGAAAATGAAGTGTGGTGTTTTATGGGATTCATTGTGCCAATTTAGATGTGACCTTTGAAATATGGTTCATTTCTTCAGTATGTTATATATTAAAATTCAAAGCCAGGTCTTAAATTCTAGTACTATTAATTACTCCCACTGTGCACTTTCTTTAAAACTTTTGTATCACATCATATTTGCTTAATAGAGTATTTTGCTTGCAAAAAAGGAACATCATTGTACTTTATAAAGTACTATTTTTTTTAAAAATCCAATGAATAAGACTATAGAAAAGAATCTTATATTTTTTATTATAAAATTATCTGTATTAATAATAGTGTTTCAAAGAGGAAAAGATAGAAACCAGATCAGTTAAGGAAGACATCACAAGAAGGATGCTATATTGTAATTTGGCGGGGGGGGGAGCAGAGATTATGGGGAGATATGGTATCATTTTGGAGTTCAGGTTGGACTCAAATCCACAGAAATTATTCTTCCTCAGCCTCCTTGTTGCTGGGAATTTAGTTGTGAACCACGGTACCTAGCTCATAATTAAAGAAAAAATTAAACTAAAATATGCTATAATAAGATCTGTCTTTGGAATAAACAAAATCAATTAAGTTCTTCATCACCAGAGGCAGGAAAACAAACAACAAAAGAAAGTGACTCAATGATAAAGGAATTGGGTTCTCGAGAATGAGAGGGTGGGGCCTTTTGGAGACCACATAAAGATGAGGCAGACTCTGACCTTCTACCATTAGATACTCAGCCTGCTGCTAACACTTGTCTTATGCTATTACCTAGCATTCTGTAGCTTTTTTTTTTTCAGGCTAGTAGTGATTGTTTATTAGCATGAAACACAAAGGCAATAATGATAAAATTTTCAAAAAAAATAGTAAGTTTCAAATTCATTCTAGCAATTAAAGAGTACCAGCCCATTTATCATAACTTAAAATTTGGGGTATTGCCTTATTTCTTGCTTTTTTAATAATCTTTATCATCACCCAACTAAAGTAACAAATATTTAAAAGCATAGGAGAACTCTATTGGGTTGTTTCATGCACTATCAAAGTACTTCTTATATAATCCTTTAAAATAAATATTTTAGTGAGAATGTCCAAGAGAATATGAGGGGAAAAGAATCTCAGGTAATGGGAGGACCCACTCTCTGAGAAACAACCAAAGGTGTAATCAATACAGCTCTTCCTGATGTTTTGTTCCTCCATGCAGAACGTTGCTCACAGCCTGCTAACTTTGGCCTAATGCCACATATCTGGCTTTCAAGGCACCTCCCCATACCTAAGTCAAGCTAACAGTTTACTCCCATTTCCTAGGGAGCCACGATAAGAGGTACCCCTTCCTGTGAGTATCATCTTTTATTCAGGATGTGGCAAAGAGATGCCTTTAGACTGTTGTTTCCGGGCCTAATGGCAGAAAGAAGAGGACACACATGTACATAAAGTCGGGTTTCTAGATACTTTACTGGAAGAGAAACCATTCTGCAGGATGGGAATTCCAACGTGGTTGGTTTTAATAGGCACTAGAAATGGCCTTTGGAATGTTATACAGAGTTCCTGGTTCTGCCTCTATGCATTCTCCCTAGTCCACCATGATGTGACAACTCTGCCATGTACTTCTGTAGCCATGATATAGTCATTATATGAGCTCAACATTGTCTACTCTGCCATAGTAGACTCAAACACTTTGAAACAATAAGCCAATCCCTGCTTTGTAGTCATAGAGCCATGAAAGTAACTAAAACAGGATAGAAGCCACAATTTGTGATGTGAAGAAGAGAGAGAGCACATAGGCTCAGCCACTTGTGGTTTAGACCTTGGGTAATTTTCTTGGTTCCTTATTACTTAAGCGTCTTTATTTGTAAAATAGAAGTTATATGTCATCCAAATGTTGCCAAAATATTCATTATTGTTCATGAGAGAGTTAAAGGGCATCCATGTGAAATGACTTACCTTATACTGTATAGTATATGACTGATAGCATGAAATTGCTAACCATTAGTAAGCCATTATTAGTGCTGTGGATATTGGTGCCAGGTATAACTACAGTCACCGCCAAGAAAGTAAACAGTATGTGCCTCAAATGAATGATGGGAAGGTAGAAGTATTAGACAAGGACAGTGTTTACAAAATAAGACAAGATGGTGTCCAGGTAGAAGATAATATACAATACTGGCTTGATAGTTTGCATGAGATTGAGTGCCATGTTTGCATGAGATTTGGGTCCAGATGAAAAATTTAATAAATATAATACTTTAAACAAGTGGTTCCTGATTACCTTCATTTGAGCAATGCTGGAGTTATCTTAGAGGATCTCAGTAAAAGATTTCAGAGATCACAGTAGCCTGCAGTCATGCCTTGAGAATCTTGATTAAAGATTAATGGGTAATGGGTGATAACTCACACTGCTGTCAAGGGACCATCTCTAGGCAGTTAGATCTCAACTATATAAGAAAACTAGCTAAGCATGAACCAGTGAGCTAGCCAGAGGGTGAGCCAGTAGGTAGAGTGTCTCTATAGTTCTTGCTTGAGATTCAGCTGTGACTTCTCTCAATGGTAGTCTGTGACCTGAAAGTATAAGCCAAAAAAACCATTTTGCTCTCCAAGTAGGTTTTGGTGCTAGTGTTCTATCACAGAACAGAAAAGTAAGCAATACAATGTTGCAGTCTGAAGAAAGGTCACCATGCCTAATCATCTGAAACCATGCCACATAACTGTGTTACAGAGTTCTTATTTTACCATAGGGGAACACTATTTCTAATCTTGTAATGTAATGAAACAAGCTGTGGAACATAAGTATAAAGCCATTTTTTAATATATATATATTTAATAAATGAAAATAAATTGCCTTTTAAAGTCATTTTAATAATAAGAGATTTGGGTTATGAATGTAGCTTACCTGCCCCTAGGGTCATTGAAGGTGTGGATACTGCATCTCACTTGCATCAGTAGAGGCAAGAAGAATGGCTACGTCTATGCTCATTGTTCCATCCTATCAACATCTGAATGATTAGTAGCCTAACGTTCCTTGAAGAGAGGGAGCCTGAGACAACCACCAGTCAGGTGCCAGGTGGATCCCCAATGGGCATAAGCCAGAGACTAGAACCTACCTGGGATCAGGGCCCCAGCAGGAGATAGTGTGAGACCTGTGACTCTTGCAAGGAGCCCACAAGGGTTGGCCAGGCAAGGAGCAAACCAGAGACAGCTTCCAGACCAGTTCCATAGGGTCCAGAAAGGGAGATAGCATGAGGTGAGCACCAGACTGGTACCACACTGGCTTCAAAGGGGCAGGGCTGGAGCATGGTGACAGATGCACGAGTGGGCATAGCGCTCCTGAGACCACTCCTGAAACAACCCCGGACATCTGGAGACCTTGGGCACCACTAAAAGGATCAAGTGAGTGCTGGAGAAATGCAAGAGAAAAGAAACAGAAGGAGAAGGGCACAAAGAAGACAGGCATAACTGGAGACTCTGGGGTAGTGAAGAACATCTTAGGCCCAGATCAAGGGCTTTGAATTTGCCCATCTCAATACTATCCTATCAGTTAACTGCTGGAGTGCATGAACAGGTTTGTCCTTCAAAGCCAAAACTGCAGGCTCTCCATGGCACAGAGCAACAACAGGGTGTCTGAGAGGAGTCTTAGTGAGTGCTGATAGAATAGCAGAAGCCAGAGCCATCCTACCATACCAAAGACTCGTTGCAATGAACATTTGTAAGCAAAGAGGAGTGACAAAAGGGTGTACTGAGGGACACACTGTGACACACTACAGCTTCCACAATGAGATTTTTTTTCTCTGTTTGAGTAAGGTTAAAGGGATAGAGCGTGCTTACAAGTGGAGGGGTGGATTAGTGGGAATGGGGTGGTGCATGATGTAGAATTCACACACACACAAAAAAAAACAGTAAAAATTACAAGAGAAGAATGTTTGTTCTCTTTGCTTAACAAGCAACAACACCTAATATGGCCATAGTAACATATGTCTATAGTCCTAGAACTCAAGATGGGATGCAGGAGGAAAATTAGTTCACAGCCATCTTTGGTTATCTACTGATTTATGGGGCAGCCTAGGATACATGAGAGTCTATCATTAAATTTACAAATGAGCAGTAATTTACAGTGGGAGGTAAACTCTTTCTAGTATAAAGCATTGCTACTATTTAACTGTTATCTTTAGAAAAACAAACTTGATCTAAAGAGAAAGCTTACAAAATAATTCATTCTCTCTCTCAGTGAAGATATCTATGATCCCTTCTAGTAATGTAAGCCACCAAACTGATACTACATTTAAACAGTGTTCAGTATCAGATTCATAGAACACAAAGTACCCACCCATAGGGATTTTAAAGTCTTTTGGTCCTACCTTTCTTCCTTTATTAGTTACTTTTTCTGTGGGGGAAAATACCTGATAGAGCAATTTAAGGAAAGGAAGTATTTTGTTTGGCTCATGGGTTAGATGAAGGTCATGGTGGAAAGGGGGTGGGGCTCTTCATCTATGCATATTTTTCCAGTAACATAAATGGCACCTATTTATATCTATTTTAAATTCTCCATGAGAAACATTCATGCCTTGATTCTGGATGTTCCTTGGGATGTGAAAATACTCAGTGGGTCATGGCTACATCTTATTCTGCTCTCATAACTATGGGTAATGATGAATTTTAGCAATTCCACTATCATATTTCACCGATAAAAAATTTGAGCCCGCATTGTAGCACACACCTTAATCCCAGCACTCTGGGGAGAGAGGCAGGTGGATCTCTGTGAGTTCAAGGCCAGCCTGGACCACACAGAGAGTCCAGGACAGCCAAGGCTACACAGAGAAACTCTGCCTCGGAAACAAACAAACAGAAAGCTTCACCGGTATATAGCTACAATGTTATTTGTTTCATACTAAACAAAATCATCTTGATTGTTCCCAGCTGAGTAACCAATGAGTGTTTAAATAAATTAGAAATGTGGTAAAAACTCACCAGAAAATTTTTGCTTATATTCCACATCAAGTTTATACTAAGGATACTATTCATTAACTTCAAAAATATGTGTTTGTAGGGTCACTAGGTAAATACTTTAGGGAGTTTTAAAAATCATCTATTACCTTTTTATTGTTTGTTGGTTGAACGTAAATTTCATTTTCAATGATCCCACAGAACTTTACACAAAAATAAGGGAAATCAGTTATTCTGAGAGCAATTGATGGCATAACTTTTGTTGACAATGATAAACACTGGGTTAAAAAAAAAAGTGTTTCCAGTTTCCTAGATTGAAAATCGTGAGTAATATGTAATGAAGATAGCTCCACATAGATTTAAATCTAAAAGACATTGAGGATTTAAATGTTCAGCTGATGCCTAGGGAAAAGGCCTGCAAATTTTTAATCATTAAATGAGGATTTGCAGATATATACAAAATAAGTGCCATGAGCAATGATGGATCATTCTTTACATTGCTTTGTAAGTAAAAGTCTTCAGATAAACCTATAAAGATAAATTTTAAATCTTAGTATATTCATGTGGATACAAGTCTTGCAAAGTAATGTTTTAAACAAAATGTTATATTGCTTTATGACTTACCACTTGCACATTTCATCAGGCTGTTTTATGACCTTGTAGCAAGAAATCATAGATGCTGGCTGGAATTCGCATTTGAAAAAAGATTTTAAGCTCCAGTCATCATTTTATTCTATGGAAGTTAAATCAAGGCAGATGCTACAACATCAAACACCAATCAACATGAGTCTGGTATCTTCTAACACCACTAATGTGGTCAGAGACCCCCTAAGGACAAGCCTGAAAATAAAGAAAGAAAAATGTTTTTCTTGCCATTTCCTATTTTCCTAATATAAGACTACCAGTAAGATTTAATACATCATGTTAGTTTTCAGACCAAACTCTTTAATGATGCTAACAATATGATTATAAATAAAGTCAAGTCAACAAATAAGGCATAGTTTTGCACTCACTATAAAAAATAATAACCACTAATACATATTCAGAACCTTTTATTAATATAACATGTATGTATGCCCTACACAACATGATATAGTCTCCCTATATCCTATTTTCAAGTAAAAATACCCATGTACCTAAAACTCAATCCACATTCTATATATGTTTTTAAATTGTTAATAACTTATTACTAGAAAATAAAAAAAGTTAACTACTAAAAATAAGCAAAATAAAAATAAGCAAAAACATCTTGATTGTTTCCTATTGGGTATCGAATGTAGGTTTCAATCAATAAAGTAAAAATTGGTTAAAAACTAACTGAACAATCTTCAAATATGGTTTCTGGGGATTGCACTCTGGTCTCTGTGTTAACTTAAGCCCTATTTCCTCTCTTCTGTCACTTAAGTTTTTGCCAACTCTTATTCCTTGGGCTCATGCATTTTGCCCTTCATCGTTTTCTTTGGCTATGAGTCCTCCCTGACTTAAATCTGCTTTTATGGTTAGTGACCACTTTTCTGTCTTTTTCACTTTCCCCTTTTAATATTTTTTTTGGATTTTTTTCGGATCTGAAACTGCAAAATCATCTGTATGTTTTCACTTTACTGCACTTTAGATTATGATACAATTATTGTATTTCCATTATTGCTATCTTCTAGATGTTCTAAAATGTAGTTTTATCTTTTCCACTGTGCAGCGTTATCTCAAAACTAACAGTTTCTTGATGAAATGGTCACTGGAAGAAAATGGAGGCTAACTTTACAATCAATCTCTTCTGCTTTCAATTTATATTTATATTGTTCAATGTTTAAATGTTAAAAATTTATCATTTTAAAATATTACCAATTTTACTTTGTTGTATTATAGTCATAACATCACTGGAGTCTTATTGTTTTGTGTTTTGTTTTGGTTTTGCTTTCTTTTGTTTCGACCAATTTGAAGTTTTTGTATATGCCAAAAACACAAGCATTTTTAATGAAAATTCCACTTGGTCTTGGATAAAAGTATGTTCTCTGTCTGGTTCTAGAATCCCATGTTATATTGACAAAAATTTAATCTACTAACTGGTGACTCCTGTATTCTATTGCTTTAATAAATATTTTGTCTACTTGATCTAAAAAAAAAAACTAACTGAACAATCTTTGTGTGTATATATAATTAAAATTACATGTGAAGTTTTTAATATTATAGTTTTGAATTGAGCCTTATAAATCCACTATGTGTTCACAGTTACAAGTTGTTCTTGTTTGCATGAACCAATGCTACAAATGTGGCAAGAACTAACACACTGGGCACTATCGGGGTCAGCTGCTTGAATATTAGGCTTCTTGTGATCATTGCTTTGTTTAATCCAACATTCCCAGAAGAGATATAGTCAGAAAGACCTTGAAATATGTTGACACAGAGTCACTTTTCAAGTTCCCCCAATTGAGATGTTGTAGATTCAGGAGCTGATTTCGAAGTTTCTATTAATATGCTAACCTTAAATCACGTGAATAGGGTTTATTGTGCTAGAAAAGATGGTAGGTTATGGAGAAACACAGCCAAGTCCAGACCCAGGTATGTGGTTCCTCAAAGAGCCATAATTGGCTGTGATCTTCTTACAAGGACGTGAGCCAATAAAAGGTTGGAGGAAAAAAAAAACTTTCAAAATAAGAAAGACATGGTGGTTCTAGAATCAACTCACAACCCCTACTTTTAGGGCTATGTAACTTAAAAATAGTTTTGTGAATATTCTGAGTCTCAGATTGTTTTTTTTTATTTGTTTTTTTCTATTCTAAGAAGAAGAAGTAGAAGAAGAGGAAGCAGCAGCAGCAGCAGCAGAAGAAGAAGAAGAAGAAGAAAAAGAAGAAGAAAAAGAAGGACTTTCAAAATAGACTCTTGTACAAGTTTACATTCCCACCAGCAATGGAGGAGGGGTCCCCTTTCTCCACATCTTCTCCAGCATGTGTTGTCACTTGAGTTCTTGATCTTAGCCATTCTGATGGGTGTAAGGTGAAATCTCAGGGTCATTTTGATTTGCATTTCCCTGATAGCTAAGGATGTTGAGCATTTCTTTAACTGTTTCTCGCCATTTGATATTCCTCTATTGAGAAATCTCTGTTTAGCTCTGTACCCCAGTGTTTAATTGAATTACTTGATTTGTTGCTCTTTAACTTCTTGAGTTCTTTATATATTATGGATATTAGCCCTCTGTCAAATATAGGGTTGGTGAAGATCCTTTCCTAATCTGTAGGCTATCGTTTTGTTCTGACAACAGTGTCCTTTGCTTTACAGAAACTTTTCAGTTTCATGAGGTCCCATTTATTGATTGTTGATCTTAGAGCCTTTGCTGTTGAAAAATCTGGGCACAGAGATCTTTTCTGAGACTGATACTCCAACCAAGGAGCATTCATGGAGATAACCTAGAACCCCTGCACAGATGAAGCCCATGACAGCTCAGTCTCCAAGTGGGTTCCTTAGTAAGGGGAACAGGGACATGAACTCAGTGGCTGGCTCTTTGATCACCTCCCCCTGAGAAGGGTGCAGCCTTACCAGGCCACAGAGGAAGACAATGCAACCAGTCCTGATGAGACCTGATAGACTAGGATCAGATGGAAGGGGCGGAGGACATCCATTATTAGTGGACTAGGGAAGGGGCATGGGAGGAGAAGAGGGAGAGAGGGTGGGATTGGGCTGCATGAGGGAGGGGACTACAGTTGGGATACAAAGTGAATAAACTGTAATTAATAAAATAAACACTTGACTTGTCTATGTGCTTGCTTGCTTGATTTTTGAGATAAAGTGTCTTAGTATGTATTCCATACTGGCCTCAGAGTCACAATCTTACTACTTCAATCATGCTCAGCTCTAAAATAAACTTTTCTAAGGTTAGTAGTATAAATTGAATTATGTCAAGCTTATATGTTATTTTTAAAATTCAGTAGGTGTTGAGTGTTATGCTATTGTTCTCTGGGAAAATTTGTGCTTTAGGCTAATAATCTTAGAACAGAATTTGAACTCAGACATTAATAATGAATCCATATACTACCTCTTCAAGTACATATTGAAATGTACACAAAAAAGCACTTGTATACATATAACTACAGGTGGAATTTTATTATTGTCTTAAATGTTTATGAGCAATCAGAGACTAATCTGGGGCATAATTAAATACAGCTGGGTGAGGAGTCCAGGTGGGACCAATCTCAAGTAATGATCCACATTCCTCACTCCTGTCTCTGAGGGAATGTGTGGATGGCTGACATTTTTGAGGGTCTTTTAAAGTCAGTCAGAACTTCTCTCATGAAGATGTCAACCATTGTGTGCTCAGAGGACAATGTTGCATGGCACATCCATCTTATTGCTCATTAATAAGAAATTAACAAACTTATACTATAAAAAGCATATGTGTATGCATGTATAGTTTAAATAAAATTACTCCATTTGGTATGATAATGCTCCCTTTAAGACCCATAAACTATGTTGCAAAATCCCCAGTATCAGTCATGGGAAACTCTGTTTTTACTGGATGTTTGGTGGAGTCAAGGCAACTGCAAAAACAGTATGCTGTTGCTATTATCCTTGGTCTCCTTCCCAAACTGAAGGCAAGTTCTTATTGAATGCATTTCTGATAAAAAAAAAATGGGGTAGTATTCAATTGTATAAACATGCCATAATTTTGGTATCTATTCCTAGGTTGAGGGAGAGCTGTGTTGTTTCCAGATTCTGGATATTATGAATAGAGCGGCTAAAAACATGGTTGAGCAAATTTCCTTGTGTAGTTAAGCATATTTCAGATATATGCCTAGGAGTTCGATAGCTGGATCTTTTTCATTTTCATTTTCATTTTTATATTAATTATAGTGTATTCACTTTGTATCCCAGCTGTAAACCCCTTCCTCATTCCCTCCCAATCACACCCTCCCTCCCTCATCTCCTCCCATACCCCTTTTCAAGTCCACTGATAGGTGAGGTCCTCCTCCCCTTCCATATGACCCCAGCCTTTTAGGTCTTATCAGGACTGGCTGCATTGTCTTACTCTGTGGCTTGGTAAAGCTTTTCCCCCCTCAGGTGGAGCTGATCAAAGAGCCAGCCACTGAGCTCATATCAGAGACAGTCCCTGTTCCCCTTACTAGGGAACCCACTTGGATACTGAGCTGCCATGAGCAACATCAGTGCTGGGGTTCTAGGTTGTATTCATGCATGGTCTTTGGTTGGAGTATCAGTCTCAGTCTCAGAAAAGGCCCCTGAGCCCAGATTTCTTTGTTCTGTTGCTCTCCTTGTGGAGCTCATGTCCCCTACAGGTCTTTCTATTTCCCCCTACTTTCATAAGATTCCCTGCACTCTGCCCAGAGTTTGGCTATGAGCATCGTATAGCTGGATCTTGAGGTAGTACTGTTCCTAATTGTCTGAGAAAGCTCCAGATTGATTTCTGAAGTGATTGTACAAGTTTACATTCCCACCAGCAACGGAGGAGGATTCCCCTTTCTCCACATTCTCTTCAGCATGTGTTGCCACTTGCGATTTTGATCTTAGCCATTTTGATGCATGTGAGGTGAAATCTCAGGGTCATTTTGATTTGCATCTCCCTGATGACTAAGGATGCTGATCATTTTCTTTAATTTTTTTCTCTGCCATTTGATATTCTTCTATTGAGAATTCTCTGTTTAGCTCTATACCCCATTTTTTAAAAGGAAATCATGAAATTTGCAGGCAAATGGTGGGAACTAGAAAAGAGCATCTTGAGTGAGGTAATCCAGAAGCAGAAAGACACACATAGTATATATTCACTCATAAGTGGTTATTAGACATACAACACAGGGTAAACATACTAAAATCTATACTACTAAAGAAGCTAAACAAGGAAGACCCTAGGGATGATGCTCACTCAATCCTCATTCAGAAGGGCAAAGGTGATAGATATCAGAAGTAGGAAAAGACAGGGAATAGGACAGGAGCCTACCACAGATGTCCTCTGAAAGACTACTGATCAGGGTGTCAAAGCAGAGGCTGAGACTCATAGCCAAACTTTGGGCAGAATGAATGGATTTTATGAAAGAAGGGGAGATAGAAAGACCTGGAGGGAACTGGAACTCCAAAAGGAGACCAACAGAGATTTAAAAAAAAACTGGATCTGGGGACCCTGCAGAGACTGATACCCCAACCAAGGATCATGCATGGAGAGGACCTAAAACCCCTGCTCAGATGTAGCCCATAGACTCAGTCTTTAAGTGGGGTCCCTAGTAAGGGGAATAGGGGCTGTCTTGAAATGAATTCATCTCCTTCTGGGGGGGGGGGAGGTGCAACCTTGCCAGGCCACAGAGAAAGACAATGCAGCCAGCTTTGATGAGACCTAATGGGCTGGGCTACGGTCAGATAGAAGGGGAAGAGGATCTCCCTTCCCTATCAGTGGACTAAGGGATAGGCATAAGGGGAGGGAGGGATGGTGGGTTTGGGGGGAGATGAGTGAGGGCACCACACTCTTCTCCCGGATACAAAATGAATAAATTGTAATAAATAATAATTAAAATAATTTTTTTAAAAAATTGGGGAATAAAGATGGATCTAACCCAAAAGTCTCCTCCTTGAGGACTAGCTTTTATAGTACTGTAAGATACTGTGCAAGCGTCCAGTGGAGGTAAACATACAATAGGCCCTACCTGAGTGTGATGCCTACAAACATAACAATGACTATAATGGCAAGACATTCTCAAATGTCTAACAGTGGCTATTATATCTTGGCAGTAACCAATATCTGTCTAATTAGATGTAAGGCCTGCTCAGTAAGAAGGAATCCATTCTGGTATTGTAAAACCTAGCCAACTGCTTGTGGCTGGTTAAGCCATGGGCCCCAGAAGAAAACCTACTCTCCTAGAACTGTATAATCTCTTACTACATTCTCAATGCTTATATGTACAGATAAATGTAGCCCTCACCCTCATCAAAGAAATTTTTCTTTGCAGAACATGGAGATCAGTAAAGAAACCCTCAACAGTTCAAAATGGAGTGAACAACTGACCATGGCATACAAATGATACAGCAAAACACTTACAACTAAGCCTCAGGGAACATGGTAGTAGATGGGGTAGAAAGACTATAAGAAACAGAGGAATATAAATTCTACTGAGAGATTGTGTTTTCAATATATGACAGGAAAACTAGACTCATGGGCTTTCAATAATACGGCTTTCTAAATAGATCTGTATAATTAATATACCAGTTGGCAAGCCAATGAGGATGGCAGAAAATTCATGGCACCCCACCCCTAGATGAAAAACTACAGACAATTAATGACTACTGAGAAGGGAAGAAGAAGTTTTTCCTCTAATTAGCTGTCTAAAACCTATTCCTTTGCCCTGGATAAGTATACATACAAGTAACACTAAACAAAAATCATCAGGTTATATTTATACGTTTCTATGCATGTACCTGTGTAAC
The DNA here is from genome assembly GCA_028658305.1 of Pachyuromys duprasi. Classification (NCBI taxonomy): domain Eukaryota; kingdom Metazoa; phylum Chordata; class Mammalia; order Rodentia; family Muridae; genus Pachyuromys; species Pachyuromys duprasi. Next base: position 1,311,611 of record CM053760.1, read on the forward strand.
AATAATTTAAAAAGAAAAAGGGAGCCATGAATTTGAGAAGGAAAGAGAAGGAGACATGGAAGAGGCTGGAGGGAGAGAAAAGGAGGAGAAAATGATGTAACTAAAGCATACGTAAATGAAAGCAAAATAAAAATATGAAAAATACATAAAATAAGGAGCTTTTGTTACCCCAAAATAATAGTGTCACTGCAGGATACTGGGATATCTTGCTGGGTTGATTGTTGTTGCCTTTCATAGGCTTCATACCTAGGCAGGACCACTGATTCTTTTCATCCTTAACAGACTGCATAGTACCTTCTCATACTGTTAAAATCTTGTCCTCAGAAATGAGGCTTCCTGATCTCTCCAAATTCTGAGTCTAAAGTGTGTGGTATCTTCAGCAACAGGGTCTTACATTTCATGTCTCAGGAGGCAACAAAGCAGTAACAATAGTTAATTCTGTTTTCGCAGTCTTGAACTCTCTTGACCAACAATTGGAAAGGAGGTTTCCCATGCCTAGCACTCGAGTTTTTGTTAGATAGTCTATGGCTTTTAAAGGGAACATTATCACATTTTTGTGTTATAAGTAATTTGAGTGAGTGTTCATATATACTATTTGTATTTTTAAACAAACTTATGGAATATTTTTATGGCTTTTCAAAACATCTTTAATATTACTTATCCCACCTCCCTCCCTCTTCTTCTATATTGCTTTCCCTTCCATTCTACAGATATAGTCCCTTTTTCCCATTTCCCCTTTATCCCTTCATAGCACCTATGTCCTTGGAGTTAATAAACTCCTATTGTATTGTATCCAATGTAGTCCTATTGTATTTAAGGCCTGCTCATTTGGAGGGAATTCATGCCTGATAATGAAAATTTACACAACTTCTCATGGCATAGTCCCTAGAAGAGGACCCACTTAACTGCCATTTCCACAAACCAATACAGTATCTGCTTTCTACACACTTATCTGCTCTCACTCCTTATCAATGGAGCCTCTTTTTGCAACAGGGGATGCTGCTGCAGAAATCCACAGTTGGTTAAAATACAGAGGTGTGGCTTACTACATCTACAGTACAAGCTCTACACCTAATGCTCATTGAACATCACGAAAGAGGTATCCAAAGGACAAGGATGCTTGCTGCGAGATTTGACTCCTTCTAGACCCATGACTCCTAAACAATGTTGTCACCTGAACAAGACTTGCATAATAACAACACCTGTTGACATGCCCACATTAATAGGGGAAATTTTACAAGATCCCACTTCTAGATTAAGAGCTATAACCCATTAATGGCTGCTTAGAGAGGCAAAATCAGCGATTTGTTTATTCATTTGTTTGTTTTCCTGAAACGACTCCCTACTAGGTTACCTAATTCCAAGCGGTCAGCCCTAAACAATGTATACAAGTACAACACTAAATGGGAACAGCAGACTATATATTTATTTGTGTGTAAATAATAATTAGAGAAGAGGTTATGAATTTAAGAGGGGGTGATGGAATGAGTTGGAGGGGGAAAAGGGAGGTGTAGAAATTTTATAACTATAGAATTGACATACTGCCTTGTTCTCTAATCTTGTTATTTACATTCTGGGATTATTCTTTGTTGTAGTTACTTTGTTTTATGACAGGATCTCAAAGGCTGATCATGACCTTATTACCCAGCATCTTGGGTGCATAAATTACAGGTGTGTACTACCATTCCCAGCTTCACCTCAGATTATTAATCTTGCAGTAAAGAAAATCAGCCTCTATAAGTCACATTTGCCAGTTACTTCTGCATGCATAGCTTTCTATATGTCTCAGTGAGATAGATACAGTAGATACATTACACCCAAAGATGAAAATAAAGAAAAAGCTGAGAGATCCTGGTCCTCCTAAAGAAATATGACCTACCTATGGTGGCAGTAGAACCATGATTTGCTGTTTCAACATCTGTCCTCTTAATTCTTACCCCTTCACACTACCCAGCCACCTACAGTATTAAAAACCTTTCTATACAGTGTAAATAAAGAATTCAACTGTATGAAGTTCAAAGGCATACACTCATATTGAAAAAAAACTTCATCACTAGAAAAATATCAATAAACAGAAGTATTCCAACAGGAGACTGTGACAAAATCCGCCCCGGGAAGCTGACAAAGCTCTCTCCTTTATCATGCCTCCCTACAGCAACACCTCCCTATTGACAAGCTGGGAAGCAAGACAAAATGTGTTTTGGGAAATCAGAGTTGGAATGAGAAATATTTGAAAGGGCCAAAGTGATACAACATGAGGAGAGTATGAAATCCAACCCTAATGCTCCGATTGACAGTCTCCATCTCTGCTTTCACGAGGATCGACAGAGATACCCAGGAGTGACTCTTGCATTTTGTGGCTTTTGTGAAGACTACATTTCCTTCTCATTGTTCCTGTCAGAAGTTGTAGAGCCAGAGACTGCTCTTCATTTCAGAATATCCTAAATTACACCAAGTGATTTCAGCTGTGAATGGATATAATAAAGACAAGCAATGATAAATAAACTATTATATTTCTGGGTGGTTGAAGTGGTTTCAGCTGTTGGTCTAATTCCATCTCTGCAGAAAACTGCTCTCGGCAAACTCAGCTAAATTCCTCAACTAGCTTGAGTGAGTGAAATTTTATTGGAGTGCTTATAAAAAGTAGTTTATTACAATTAGGTCTGAAATGTAACAAAATAAATAGGAAGAGAAATTATTTCTTTAAAATGTACTTTGAACTGAAAAGGGAAGAGACATTCACCAAAATTTAATTCAGTATTAACAATACTAAATATTCACAGCTTCAAAGTTTTATTGGCAAAGCTTTCTCCATTCCTTTGCATTTTAACTTTGTCAGATAATTGTGGAATACATGTATTATAAAAGGCTTCATTCATTTGGTTTTATCTATCTATAAACAGCCACCACTCTGAAGGATATACATATATCAACATTAACATGATCTATGATGTCCTTTGATTTATGATATAATATTGACCCCTCTATCAACCAGAATAAACTTTGTTAGATGTGTAAACCCTAAATCAAATCCTAGAAAAAGAAAGCTGTGTCAAGTCTAAAAAATCAGAGAATAGAATGAAAGCTTAGAGAAGGTTTACATATTCTTTTTATTAGTTTTTTCATACACTATATTATGATCTGGGTGGTGGTGATACATGCCTTTCATCCCAACACTCAGGAGAATCTTTGTGAGTTTAAGGACAGCCTGTTCTATAGAGCAGGATCCAGGACAGCCAGGGCTACACAGAGAAATCCTGTCTCAAAACAAACAAACAAAACAAAACAAAAACAACATATTATGATTCTGTTTTCTCTCCTTTAACTCCTCCCAGATCCTCCCCACCCTCCACACCTCTCTACCCACTCAAATATATGTTATTGCTCCTTCAAAAAAAAGGAAGGAAGGAGGGAAAGAAAAAGAAAATTCAAAGCAAACACAAAAAAATAGACAAGAAAAATCCTAAACATGGGATCTTCTGGGCATGCAGCCTGCTTTGGAGTGTGTTTGATATATTTAGTGACACTCCATTAGAGAAAACTGATTTTTTTTTCTTTCCCAGCAGATATCAAATTCAAGTAGTGTCTAAGTTAGGAGTGGAAAATCCTACCACTACTCTGATGCAGGAGCATAGCAATAAAATGAAGCCTAACAACATTCTGCTGTGCGCACAGTCCCTGCCTTTCTTGACCCTCTCCATGGAAGCTTCTTCTTTGGTAGATGGGAATGAATACAGAGACCACCGACTGGACCATATGAATACAGTGAGAGACACTGAAGCACTCCAGCCTAAATGGGAGATCTTCACCAAATCCCTCCCTTCCGGGATTTATGCAAGAGAGGAAGCAGAAAGACTGCAAAATAGAGGTGGTGGATGATTGCAAGGAAACAGCGTCTTCCAGACACAACCGTTCTGATGCACATATGAACTTAGAGACTGTCAAATCAGGCATAACACCTATATCGGTTCAAGCCATACAGGATCCCAGCTCTGAGATTGGAAAGTGGACATTAGATCACACATGCAACAAAGCTGAAGATTTTCATGATTCAAAATTAGAAAAGGACAGCCTGTCCACTCCATTTTACCGATTATATGCTGGGAAGCAGCACACAAAACCAAGCCATACCCTTGGTATTTGCAACCATGAGAAGTGACCCTGGAACGCAGATCTCCCTGTCAGTCACCGGTGAGCGGTTTTATCGTGTTTTCCCCACCAGTGCCCCTTCACAGCAGCCGAACTCTACCTGCTGAGCAACGGCAACCTCAGTGTTTCTATTGAAGGAACAGCAACATCCGAGCCAGCCAGCTGTTTCCCAAAATGCAAATTCTTCAGTCCACTTCCAGACCTGATAAATCAGAGCCAGAAGTCGATTGTCTACATTCTGTTTTTAAAATATTGCCTGCAATCAGGCTTTACCTACCTTGGCTTGATATACCCCTGATCATATCTTCAAAATAAAAATAAAAATCAATTACAAAAGAGCATAGGCACACAAAAGAACTGAGGAGATTCATTTAAAGCCATGTTTTATTTTTGAATAATAATACAATCAAGATAGTAAATAACACTACAGTGGAATTATTTGATATCATTTAGAACAAAAAAATGGAAAAACACAGGTTACAAATCCATTCCTGAGAACAATTGTATTTTTTAAAAATCACATATTGTAAATGAGTCCATGTAATAAATGTATTCACTTACTAACCATGCCTAATTCTATTTATTGCACTATAAAGTTCAAAACAGAGCCAATGTTCACACTCACTGCCTCAAAGGAATAGCACATGTTGGATTCTTTTGGAATATAAAACTGGTTCATGTCATGTCAGTATACAGAAACCTGAACTCACATTTCTATCTTGGGAGTGCAAGAGAAACAGATACCAATGATGATTTGAAACAAGAAAAAAATTAACTTTATATCCTCTTTTATAGAATGGTGTCTAGCTAATAGCAATATGCCAATAGCCTTGTTTTAATTTTGCTCCACAACTCAGATAAGTGTCGTTACTGGGGAAAAGCTGAGGGCAGATATGCAAAATGGTTTGCACCCATGCTCATGAGATGCTAATTAGAAAATCAAGAGAATAAGTGGCAAGTGTATGTGTGTCCTGAAAGGCTGAAAGGTGGTGGGAGGGCGGGGGTCACTAAGTAAGATTGCTATATCTGTAAGAGATTCACTGAAAGAATCTTTAACACCGTGGAGAAAAGGACAGAGAGCAGCATGATGTGAGCCCACAGAAGAGCCTGCATGGCAGAGCAAAGACTCCACAAACAATTTAGAGGAAGGGAGATTCTCTGTACCATGTGATTGATAGGCAGTCTACATATGGCCTTGCAGTCAGGCTATCTATAATGCCTAGCTGGGAAGTGGATAGAGATTCCGCTATGAGGGTAGAGAGAGCAAGAAGCTAAAACCACAAGTTGATGAAAGAACTTGAAGAAATAGTTTGGCCCTAGCTAAAATGTGTACATGTTTGTACATGTTGGAGTGCATACATGTTTGTATCTGTATTTGTATATCTGTGTTAGCAAGAACCTCTTTACACTGCATCCAAACTTAGTTTCAGTTCCTGATTTCCCCTCTCCAGTATCTCCCTTGAGACTATTTTAAATAAATAAAATAAATTGGGTCAATTTTGCAATCTGATTAAAAACCATAGTAAAATTTAGTAAGTATTTACAAGTTAAAAAATTGACACCAATGATTTTCATTCTACAATTTCAAAAGTAGTTTTCATACTCCTTCATGGAGAGGTGGATACAGGAATAAGTGTTTTTAAGGAAGCTGACACTTGGCTCGATTAAGCACTTGCCTAGCATGGGAGGAGCCCAAGGTACAATTCCTAGAACCATAAAGAAGCAGTTAAAAGCAACACAAAATCTCTGAAGAGAGAGAACATTAAATCAAAACTATACAGTGTATCTATTCATTTTTTAAATAGTTTGGGCTCTCCAGACCCCAAATAGTGCAACTTAAAAATCATATGAACCCCTACAATTTATAAACAAGGGTGTAAGAACAATAAGCCGATTCCAGTCCTTGATAGTATAAATATGTTTTAATTAAGTAATGGAATAATATGGTAATATGTTTTACTATAAATGACAATTCAAATCAAGGATAAATTTAAGTCTATGAATAGGGACTGGTAGAAAGATTAAAGATATTTAAGCTTCTGCATGAAATTGTTCCTATTTGTAATATTTTTCATTTGTCTCAAGTCTATCGTACCTTTTATTACAAGTTCATTTCACAAAATGCACAGCACTTCAGAAAAGAAGATGGTCAGGTGATGAACTAAAGATACGCAACCACTACTATCTCATCTGTCAAAAAACTAAAGAAAGTACAGCTGCTAGTCAATCAGCTAAAGCTGCAGGAACTCAAGGAAAAGAGATTTGAAATCAACATTTTTGATCTTAGCCAATCTGGAGGGTGTAAGGTGAAATCTCAGAGTCGTTTTGATTTGCATCTCCCTGATGGCTAAGGACGTTGAGCATTTCTTTAAGTGTTTTTCTGCCATTCTATAATCCTCTACAGTCAGTTCTCGTTTTAGCTCCATATCCCATTTTTTCATTGGATTATTTGGTTTCTTGTTTTTTAACTTCTTGAGTTCTTTATATATACTGGATATTAGCCCTTTGTCAGAAGTAGGATTGGTAATGATCCTTTCCCAATCTGTTGGCTGTCATTTCGTTCGGATGACAGTGTCCTTTGCTTTACAGAAGCTTTTCAGCTTCATGAGGTCCCACTTATTGATTGTTGATCTTAGAGCCTGTGCTGTTGGTGTTCTATTCAGGAAGAAGTCTCCTGTGCCAATGAGTTCTAGGGTCT